>VYZV01035413.1:8929-74343 GCA_013401275.1 Pandion haliaetus | reverse complement strand
CGGGGTGGCGGCCGCCGGGGGGGCCGCGCACCCGGCCCGGGCGGGCATCTCCCCCTGCCCGCAGCCGGCCTCCCGCTCTCCCGGGCCGGCCCGGGGCCGAGGACGGCATGCTGGGGGAGGAAGGGGAGGAGGCGTCGGCAAGGCGGCGCGAAGCTCGGGGTGCCAGTGCCGGGCCGCTCGGCAGCCTGTGCCCGCTGCCTCCAGTAGTCCCGCTCCCGGTCCGTTATCCTCTGACACGCCCGGGGGAGCATGGGGTAGGGCCGAGAGCCGCTGGGTTGGTGCAGTCGCGTGTCTTCACCGTGTTTGGTCTACGATCGCTACCGTGAGCAGAAGGTCCACCTTTTGATCTTGGCCAAGAGAAAGCCAAAGATTGCCTGCTCTGCCCTCAGCAGGTAGTTGGCTACGAAAACTCCCCCACCAAAGGTAGGTATCACCAACTTGGATTGAAATGTTCTCAAGTGTCCAAGCATGCGCAGTCTCAAGTGAACAGCAGAAGTCTTGAAAAGCCTGCGTAGATCCATGCTTTCATGTAGTTGTCCATAGGTGGGAAAACCTTGTTCAGGATGGACTTTGGGTACAGTGCTGTAGCGTGATAAAGGAAAAAAATACTAAGGGTCTGCTTCTAGCTCATTCACAAATGGTGTTTGAAGGCTAGAGAGGGAAGATAGCAGCATGGTAAACTATCTGTATTGAAATGAACGAGAGAATTGAGCCTGAAGAGATCTGTCAAGGAGCTCTCTTGTGGTTAGAGGAGATCCCCAAATCCTACAGTTGTGTACAGTTCAGTGTCTTTGCTGCCGATCCTCTTTTTGTAAGGGTTATTTCCTACTTTTTTTTTTGCCATAAGTGTTTTTGATTTCCTCTTTAAAGTGTACCCTTTAAAGATCAGTCATTGCAATATTAGACACTGTTTTGTCTCTTCTGAAGAAAATATCCTGCAAAATGGAGAAACACATCAACCTTGACCGAGGTCCAAGTTATTAAAGCAAGGAAGAGGTTATTCTTTGGGGAACTCAGTGAAAAAAAAAAAAAAAAAAGACGACACAATAGAAATATTAAAGGAGTACTGAACAAAATAAATGGCTTCTTACTTGTCCAGGAGTCAGACTGTTAGCAGTGTAAAGTATGTGACCTAGGATGCATGAAAGCGGGGGGGCGGGGGGGAAGAAATCAAGATGAATGATCTATGGTAAAACAAAGCTGAAAGTTTTGGTATAGGCCAAGATTGTAGAATCTGTGGAAAATCAGTGCTAGACATAGCCTCATCACTGGTAATATGAGCCAAAATAGTTATCTGTCTTTTCTGGCTGAGAGTTACAATACACAGTACCTCCAATCTCAGTTGCCATGAACATAAGGTATTCTTCCCAAGATTTACATCTTTAAAATATATGAACTGTTCATAAGTGATTCCCAGGCGTTTAGTATTTCAGATGCTTTTCTCAATCTTACAGTTGTAATTTAAGAATTTTGGAATCAATCTTTCTGTTGAAATATGGAGCTTCTAGATCCTGTCCAATGATGACAGTCCTTGTTTAGCTCCTTGCCTTGAGTTCTGCCCAGCACTTCTTCCTGGCTTCGATAAGACTTTTGCACATTATAAGAAGGAAGACAATGTTACTAGTAAGTTCTGCAAATAGTTAGAGAACTCTGCAATTATATGGAACTTATGGTCATACACTTTATACTTGACAGCAGACCAACTCAGTAGCTTACTTTCTGGGTTCATGTTCAGCCTAAGTTTAGTGTACTGAAATGAAGCTCTTGCCATGCATTTTGGGTAGAGTTAGTTAACAGCTTCTATGCTTAAGTTATCTAGCAGTTTATCTGGGAGCATTCTGGTTTTAGCTGTTTACATTCTTGCCAATATTTGACGGATCAGCTCCAGAATCTCCTTGCTGTAGATTGAAAGTTTGAAATTTGGCAAGGAATACTGTCAGGTGGCCAAAGCTGTGTCCTTTTCAGTCGCTGTGAAAATCATTCCTGCTGAGTTGCAAGCTTCTGAACAGTCCTGTTTGTGTGTGATCAGAAGCAAGAGCCTGGCGTCTAAACTCTCAGATGATTTTATCTGCTTAGAGCCTGCTTCAGCCTATGCCTTTAAGGCCTTAGAAGACTTTTTTTCCTGTATGTTTTTTCCTCCCTGGATATTTTAATGTCAGATGTTGGAACGGAGGGCAAGAAGTTTCTTTGTCTCGTTGGGTCTTTGCGTGCTTTCGGTAGGTCTAAGCATTAGGGAACTGCA
The DNA here is from genome assembly GCA_013401275.1 of Pandion haliaetus. NCBI lineage: Eukaryota > Metazoa > Chordata > Aves > Accipitriformes > Pandionidae > Pandion > Pandion haliaetus. The sequence continues at coordinate 72,101 of VYZV01035413.1, read as the reverse complement.
GAAGGTATGGCCTGAGTGACAAGCAGAGGTGGGCAGTAAAAGTTACGGAATAGAGTGCCTCGCCAGCCATTGCTAAGTGGTGGAGAGAGACACATAAGGTGAACAGAGTTGTTGTCTTCTGGCAGAGTACAACAACGTGGTAGACTGGCAGGAGAAGGGGAGAGAGGTATAGATGGGGAAGCAGACAGAAAAGGCTGCAGCCATGAATTCTAGATGTTTCTACTTGCTGGCAAACCACAAGGAGGTCTGATGGCCCAAGTTGAGCTTCTCTCTGCCAGGAGTTGTCCCTGGCAAAGAAGACAACCCACTACTGCTACCATATAGTCCAAGTGGCTTGAATCTGGGTTGTAGATTTTCACTTAGGTTCTGAATGCCAAAGATTGAGCTCAAGTTGTGCTTATAACTCCTGTGAGGGAAGAACGGTGCCTTGTGAGCTAGTGCGTTGATTATGTGTTGCCTGTTTGTCCAGGGACTTCTCTGTCACCTTCTGGACTTTGCGTAGACAAGAGGGAGGGCTGGCTTGTTGTCTGTGAGAGCCGTCATACAAACTGGCAGCTTCAAGGATCTGAAAGGAAAGCTTCATGGTTAAGGCAGTGAACATCACTGTGGGACTGGATTTTATCTCTTCAGACTGTTTGCTGATGGTTTGTTCCTCATTTTGTGGTATCTTGTTTGGAGCAGCTGAGATCAGATTTATACTGTTGCAGGGAAGTCAGTGGGTCCTTTGCTTATTACCCTGGGAACTCAGGTCCCAGACATCTCAAAATGGATGTCCCACATTAGTGGACACCTTTCCCTTCAGTTTCTGTCCTTAATATTTTTGCATTGCTTTCTTATTTGTCCAATGTGGAAAATACTGTTTCCCTTTGTAGTGTTGTAGAGGTAGACCTAATGACTGTAAAACCCTCCTTGATATTTTGATGGGTTCTATATATAAGTGACATGGAAATAACTTACACCAAGCAGGAAATGATATGGCATGGTAGACAAGAAGTGTAGCCAACTACCCAACAGCAAGACTTAACAGAAATATTGCATAATTGTCTCTTCAGCTGCTCAAATAAAAAGTTTTGATGCATATTTCCAACAGCCATCTGAAATCAAGTATGTAACCAGGCAAAATTTGTTTTTTTTCCCTTTTTGGTTTTGCCTGGGTGTAAAATAGTCAGCATGTTCCACGGAAATTTGTATTTATTGCTGTTTGCTCAGGCTCACTGGAAGGAAAATCAGGTATGATCTCTGTAGAACATCATTAAAACTGCATCTAAAACAAGACAGTGAAAACATTTTTTCTAGGAGTGAATTGTAAAGGTTTTTCTGTTTAGCTCTGGTGGTATTATTAGTAAAATTTGGAGGTGCAAGACTTCCTACTTGGGTTCGGTTCTGCAATCAAGGTGAATTGGACAATTACCTATTGTCTCTAATACTGAATTTCCCCTTTCCCAGTGATGGCTGAGGGTCTCATTTTGAAGGGAAATGTTGGGTGAAATCCTGATTCCACTCAGGTCAATGGTAAAAAACCCCAAACCAAACAAAGACTATTGAAGTCAGAGAGACTAGGGTCCCCTGAAAATCCAGTGCCTTCCTTTCATCAACCAGCTGGTTTTCTCATTGAAGATGGCAGAAGGACTGTAATCTGTGAAATCAGATTTTTTAGTATTCCTTTGCCTTGGAAAGTGCAGATAAAAATGCAGCTTTATACTCCACCCTCTGTAATAGTATTAGACAAAAAACAGGCAGAAACATGATCTTCTATATAACTAATCAGAATCTTTTTGCTGTCTCCATACATATTTTTCCCAGGGTGCTAGGATGGTAAATATTTTAGCAGAGGGAATTAACTCTACTTCTCTTCCTTTATGTTCTGTTATCAACGGGACTAGCCCACACCCTCACTTTGCCTCATTTTTGGCTCTGTTTCTAAACCCTAAAATTCCTGTTCCTGCATTGAAATACAATTAAATTGATGCTTAATGTGGTGCCTGTTTTATGTAATCTTGCTTTCTGGCTTTTTTTATTCTTCCAAGTCTGAATCTCATGAATCAATGTGTATTCACATTTCATCTGAAATTTTCTAACTCTCCTCAGTATGCCCTAAAGCTTCCCTTTTTTGGTTTATGAAATAATAATAAAAAGCTTAACTCTTCAGATTAGGTTGTAACTGCTTTATACATTAGACAGACAATTTCAGTTTAGCAAAGTAAAAATGGTGTGAGAGAGAAATTGCAGCCTGATTATTTTTTAAAATATTCAGATTAGAGTGTCATCTTTTATGAGTTTTTTTTATAACCACTTAGATTGATACAACTCTCTAAAGCTGCTCTGTTTTTCGTCACACGTTCTCATCTGTAAAACCTTCATTTTTATTAATCTTCGTACAATCTGTACAACTTTGAGATTAATCATTTTAAAAGAGCTACTCTCCGAGTGTTAAGGATTTGCTGGGCTAATGGTAAATGCAAGCACTTCTAAATACTCTACAACACATAGCGCTTGCTTAGCGTTTTATGTTGCATAAGTATCAGTCTTTGTTTCCCAGTTATCTAGAGTTACATTTTATGGCTATGTTTCCAGGTCTGTTTCTGGCTGCCTAGAACCAGAGAACAAAATACAGAGTCCTTTTTTTCACCAACTAACTTGAATTCTAAATATTTATAGCCCAGTTCTGCCTTTGTGCGGTTCCCACTGAAGTTAAAGGGAGTTGTGTATTTACAAGTAGAGGCAGGACTAGACTGTGAGGCCAAATCCTTCAGTACTTGCTCGAACAAAAATTTCTGTTAGATCCTGGCAGGCTGGTTTGGCTGCATCTGGCCTTGCTTAGTTCTGACTCCTTTTAGGACTTGTGAAGGGATTGGTCTAGCATCTCTCCTAAGTCTTAATTCTGGGCCTTACTGGGAAATTTTTTTTTTTCCTTTGGTTAATTCAATTGTTCGCCTGCTGATTATCCCCCCCTGGCTTTAGCTGAATTTCTGCTGGGGGCTGCTCAGCCCTTGGAGCAGGGGAAGACGCAGCATAGGAGCTTTGGCCCTCCTCTCAGCCGTGCTCTGAGTGCACTTGCAGCAGGGCAGCAAGCGGCTCCGTTGGCAGTTCTCCAGGCTGCTGTGGTGTTGCCTGAGCAGCCCATCCTGCTGGGAGAGAACATTTTGGTCCTGGTCCCAGAAGCCTGTCTCTCCCAAAGTATCAATGTTTATCTACCCTGGATTATCACTGTTCATCTGAACAGTGCAGTATAATCTCTAATGCGTCTTCTTTTTAAGTTATAATGCATGTATTGTTAGTGGATCTGGGGTGTACAGTGTACACATTGCAGTGTTTTGGTGGAGATCTAGGCTGTTACCTAGTCCTGAGAGTCTATCAGGATAATTTTTCATTATTATACTTACAGATTTGGTGGCCTAAGTGTATAAGGCATTGTCTCTTTGCCTAGTTAAACATAGAGTGCCTGACTAGAAAATACGAAAGTTAAGGAATCTCCTACCTTCTTCAAATTTCTATTTAGTTAATGTACTGCAGGTATAAATTCATCAGGTACTTGTATTGCTCATGTATGTGGCATCGCATCTTATCATTATCTCTTGTACGCAGCACAGCAGGTGTTTGAGTTTCAGTAATGTTTTTAGGAGATTTATATAGATTCTTCTATCTTATTTTAGTATATCGATTGCAGCAGTATGAAACAAGCCAACTGTGGTATACATTTTGTGGCATACATCATAGATGCACTGAGTAAAGAGGCTGGAAGAAAAAAAATTGTATTTCACGATGAGGTTACTATTGATGCAGAGTGAAGGTTGAAGTTCAAGAGAGCAGTGGTGTAGGGGCGGTTTGTGAAAACTCCTCCTTCAGTGTTCCAGTTTCTCCACCGACTGAAAAGAACATTCACCTGTTAATAAAGTAGCTCCCTGAAGGTCGGATTATTCCATAGCGCTTCATAGTGAATAAACAGTATTTTAACCAAGAAATCCCACGTGATCCATTTTGCTGTCATCATCCATATGACCATGCTGAGTACCAGCCAATGTTGACAGAAATGTGCCCAATGTGAAAAGGGAACTAGGGTTCCTGATTATTAAAGCATCTCTCCTAGGGGGCTGGTTGGGTAGATGGCTGTTCATTACTTAGTGTATTATGGGTCAAGAAGCTCAGAAAAGAGGTTTTAATCTTCAAGGCTTTGCAGTTGTATGTACAGTTTTGGTGACGTATAACTAGAAATAATGGGAGGAAATACGAAAAAGGCTGAATGTTGAGGAAGGCTTCCCAACTGTCCAATAAAACTCAAGATGGAGATCATCTGGAGGATAACCTCCCATTCATAGAGCCATTCCTTAGGGCACAGACAGAGTCTTTGTTCTGCTTCTTATTCCTGGGAGGAATTATTTCATAACTGACTGGTATTTACAAAAACAGTTATCACTGAAAGATGAAAACCATGTGAATTTGGAGGGAAAGTTGGGCTGTGTTTTATGGTATAAGCTTTTACTGCATATTCTTGTTCCTCCTTCTAAAGTTTCTGTCCTGGGAATTCTTCTTATCAAACTTTGTGTCTCTTGTTATTGTAATGTGTAAGGTTGCTAGTACAGATGTGAATGAGAGGCTACACAGTTACTCAGGGTGACTAATGCTGAAGTTGGTATTTACCCTTGATTTGCTGCTACATTACAGATCAGCAATAGCTTCTACTGCAGCAGTTCCTCCTTATAAATGGTAGTTCTCATTTCATTTCTGTTTTAAAATGCACTGCTTAATTTATGGTCACCATGGGTGTCACCATGGGTTGGGTGCTTTTCAACTTTTTTTTTTTTTTTTTAACATCTATGGACTTGCTGCCTTTAAATAGAGAGGAAAATTTCATGCTGATGGGGAACCTGAATTGAGCAAATGGTAATAGCAAATAGTAATTTGTTACTTGTATTAGGGAACAAAAGGCCACATCTGGGCCCTGAGCAGAGAGGAGACTCTATTTAGTTGGACACGGTACGTATCTAGAGAAGAGTTTAATCCATTTAAATCAGATAATGGTATCTTCCTTTATCTATTATTACAGACATTACTACAGATCAGAGATACTTTCTTGCCACCACCCTGTAACTTACTTCATTATGATCACTTGTTCGCCACTTAAAATTGAAATAAACAGAGCATACCTTCCTAAAAGGTGTAGCCTTTGATTTGAATAGCCAGATAGAGCCAGGATTTGAAACTGGTATTTTAAGCAGCAAAGGAATTGATCTAAAGGAACACATCTGCCAGATGGCAGCCTGCGAGCCACTATGGGGGATGAATAATAAAGAATGCAACCCACATGCTGCATTGAGTTGTACACAAATACTGCTTCCCTCCTGTTCAGCGAGGTTCACAAACCATTTAGACATCTCCCGCATTCCAGTTCCACTGGCTGTTCTGCAAATCACTTAAGAGGTTTAAAACTTCCTTGTAATTCTACTCTGCACATGAACTTTGAGTGAAGAGAAAGGAAGGACCAGTGAAATGAGAGTCTGGGCCTCAGGGACCCCTTCAAATTGCTATTGCAAGCATTTGGCAAAGACTGGGATAACATCTTATGTATCCATCTTTGTCCCTAGCTGTGTGCCCTTGGGCTTTGTTCTGGGCTTTCTAATTTCTAGTGCAGTGTAAAACATGAACACTTACTGTTGCCAATGTATATTAATACATATGGCAATGTACACACTAATGTAACATACTAATTTAAAAATAAAACCTAACATTTATTTACATAATTTTGACATTAAGAAGGTTGCAAACAGGGAACACAGCAATGTTCCTAACATTCTGGACAGGAGAACATAGGATTTTGAAGAATATAGTTAGACAAAACATATGGATGTAGACAGCCCCAAAACACAACAAAGGTTACAAATTTTTAAAATTATTGTGATGCTGCTGCATGAGGAATCTTGAAAATATATACCTAGTAGGGATAGGCTGTTTTTGTTTTTTTAAATTTTATTTTTATAAAGGGTTAATTTGTAGTGCATCCTGCAAGCTGATATGTGGGATAAATAGTTTGGACACTGATTTGTAATCTCTGTTTATGAATACATGACTGCTATTCTTATAAATGTCATCACTTTCTTGGTAGTATCTGGTAATATCTGAGTCATGAGGTGCTGACAAAAATCCACTGCACTTAATGTGAAACTTGAGGCATTTTGCTCATTCCAAAAGATATTAGCAATAGTCAGCCTCACATTTAACTGATAAATAATGTGTACATGTGCACATGACACAGTTATGCTGCTATGTGGATTTTTTCCTCTTACCTAAAATCTTTGTGGAAATACATCAGAGTTCAAATCATGACAATTTTTTTTACTGGACTGTCTTAATGGATACTAATAGACGTATGTATGGAGTCAGTGCATTGTGCCAGCGCGAGCAGATCCATACGAAGGCAGAGCAGGCTTCCTTTGGTGAATTTCATTTGAACTTGGATATCCTGGCTATAAAAGTGAACTCTGCTTATGTTATCACCGACTTAAGAAACGAAACCTCTCGCATGGTGCTGAGTACTGAGAAATGTTTAATTTTTCCATTATTCCCCTCTTTATTTGCAGCCATACAGCAGGATATGAAAATGAGAACCACAGCGCTCCCATGTTATACAGCTGTGGGGCCCAATACAGAATACACACCCATGGAGTTTTTAGAGGCATACAAGTGAGTATAGTAGGGCATTCTTCATAGGGAAGTAAAACTGCTGCCTGTTTATAATGTTCATTTACTGCTTCACTGGTATTTATAAATCCATCCGTGGTTTGTGGTTTCCCTCTGTTATCAAGAAATGCTTTACATTAAGTGTCCTGACTTCACTGAAGCCACTGAAGTATGATGTAAGATTTCTTTCTGACACAGTCATTTAAAATTGTTTATTTCTTCTTCTAAAGTATATCTGTGAGGCAATATTCCTTACCAGCTTCTCAGGATGGTCCAAAATATATGATCCAGTTTCCAGCTTCTCGCTCCAATCAGTTTGGCCATGTGAAGTGTCTGTGGTTACAACTATGTCTGACAACTATATATAAGAAAGTGTTAGATGACATTTTGCTTTTACAGATTTCTGAAACTTTACTAATTCAAACATATTTCCTTAAAATATAATAAGTGATTGTTTCCTAATGGCTAAGTAATTAGTGAATATTTAGAAGGAACTTACCGTTCATGGGAGTTAATTTCCTCCCTTTCTAAAACAGTCATATCATCAATAACTGCCACTGTGAAAAATATACTTTCTTAAAACTGATGGCAAAGTCATTACATAATACGTCTCAAATGTGTTGTCACATTTTGTGTGCACATCAATGTTTTTAGATAGCATCTTTTCTCCTTTTCCTTTTCTGTATAATTTAACAAGTCATTATTCAGTGGCAAGCTCTCAGAAATAGGCTCATGAGCCAGCTTTTGTTGAGTGAATAAAAGTAAGCAGTTGACATTGTTTAAGGAAGTTAATTATCCCAGAAGTAGAAGATCATCTTTGGTGGAACATTGTGACAGTGGCCAAAATGCATTAAGGCTGAACTATTCACCAGCTCCACCTAGACAGTCTTTCTTGTTTTGTTTTTTTTACCAATTTGTATTAACCCAATACATTAATTTCCCTGTCCTTTAACTTCATACAAGTATTCAAAATAAAGAGGAGAATGCTACTCTGGCTCATGCTCTTCTCTCTTACACTGGTATAAGCCTAAAACTATTTCATATGCTAATGATTGTTCTTCCAGGATTGTGTGATTATACATGAGGTCAGAATGTTGGCCATTTAATCTTGCATGTAAATATTAGTGAGAGAATTTAATAAGTAGATTTCACTGTATTTCACCTTCAAATAATTTTAGTACTCTGCAAAGAACAGGTTAAGGTATACTCAGGTTATACTTTGTTATATGGCTAATGTAGAATAAAATGTAGAATGTAGAATTTAATGTAGACTGAAATAAAATTTAGAATATATATTAATGTAAAATAAAATAAGTGTAGAATAAAATAAAATTGCCTGTTTGCAGTATAATATCTTTAAGTATATCTTTGTCATGGAGAAGTGCCTCTGACTGGTTGTCTTTGAATATGTTAAGAAAAAGCTTGAGAACATACGCATTGCATTAGCAAGTCTCTGTCATTGTAGGATGTCCGACGGGTGCCAGGTGTAGCTCCAACTATTGTCCGACCAGCAAGCGAGACAAACGAAAAGCGTCCCTTCATGTGTGCATACCCTGGCTGTAACAAGCGATACTTTAAGTTGTCCCATTTACAGATGCACAGCAGAAAGCACACTGGTAAGTGTCAGCATGGATTGGTATAAATCACGTTACAGTACTGGACAGCAAAGTGGGTAGGGTGATTTTAAAATAGCATAAGGTGCATGAAATGATCTGCCAGATCAGGGACAGTGAGAATCTGTTAACTATTAAGAAGTTTCCTCTGCAAGAGGAACTTGGACATTTAGCATCCTCTTGTCCTCCTGCGTAAGCCTTTTCTGGCTGGGCGTGGAGGCAGGGATTGGCAAGTGAGCTTCCTTGCTATGGGATCTTTCCATGAAGAGTTGAGCCTGAAGTCAGTCATTTGTAGGCTAAGATCTGGATTTCCTCTGAGTTCAGGCAATATAAGTTACATCTGAAAATGTGGAAATCAAATGCCCTGCTGCACCTTGCCAAAGAGTAAACAGAATTATTTCCCCTACTGGGAGATTTATACTGTTGGAAATGTAACATTATTATATACCTTTAGATATGCTCCTTATGCATTTTTTTGATTGCCTATCGCATTTTTATTTAGACAGTTCTTTCTATGCTAATCTAGAAATCTCTGGATAAAATCTGTAAATTTGGATATTCAGTTAGCCATTAATATGACGGAAGGTCAAAGGGATGAAACCGACGACAGGAAGGCAGTCCATACTGCTGTGACCTAGCAGATTGTCAACATTTCATAAAAAAGAGTTGCAAACTTTTCCTTCTGGAAACCACGTGGTGACATTAGTTAATTGTGTAAAATACTTATAGGTGAGAAATGAACATTACAAAGCATTTTCAATTCCTGAATGGGCAAGTCACAAAATATTCAAATAGACATCTTCAGTGTTGCTTGGATTACACATTCAAGATAATTTAGATTGTAACTGGAATTTAGTCTTTAGAGATGAAGGTCTACAGAAATACTATTCTATTTTCTGTAAATAAATTGGAAACAAGAAAATTTGGAGATCTTTCGGGGTCCGTTAACTGCAGTATTTTTCTCAAATATGCCTAGAGAGATCTGAATTTTTCCTGTAATCACTGTTTCTTTCATTCCTAAATTGATTTACTCTGTATTTTAACAGTCATAATTTGTTTGTTCTGGTCCTGTATTTTATGCCATTTAATTGCTTGGTTTTTGCAATATCATTTCTGGATGCATCACAAGGACTTCAGCTTTCTTTTTTTTTTTTTCCCCTTTACTGAAGAAGGTTTTCAGAATTATACCACATCTAATGTAGGCATGTAGGGTCACAAAAGCCCCAGAAGACATAGGCTATAGGACTATGGCCATCCAATATCTCTAGAGAGACTTCTCCCGTTGTCTCTGAGGTCATACGTGCCCCTCCTTTGGTTTTGCGCTATAGTGGAACAGGGTAGAGGAAAAACATTTTTTTCCCCTCAAACATCTCTTCTGTACAGGTGGGCCCAGATCTTCCTGGCACTATATTTTGATGTGATGACAAAAAAACTTATTTATTTCTCAAACCTTTGCAAGTTACTTTCCATAACAGACCGACTTGATTCCCAAAGCTTGTATTTGCTGATGCAAACATTGCCATTGATAATACCATGTAAGCTTTCGAGGTTTGTTGCAGCTAAAGAGAGGAAGCAAGGGATAGTGCGCTGCTGGTATGAGAATTGCTTGGGTAACTAGCCTGGCTGATGTGTTCAGGTTTACGATCAGAAGGGAGTTCTCCCCTTTATCAGGCTGGCAGGCTTTTGTCCTCAGCCTGTTCTGTGGGTACTAGCCATTTCCTATGACTATTGTCTGGAAATTTTACTTACCTAATTCCCAGCTGCTCTAGAGGCTTAGCATATGATGCTCTTGATTTCTTGTCTCCTCCTGTGGTCTGTTGGTCCTAGTTTTTGGAAGTGCTTGGTGAGCTATGCTGTATGGGAGCATGTGGAGTGGATAGTCTACGAACGCTTTTGAGATAACTTATTTTCTAGGCTGCTTGGTGTGGTGGAGGGTCTGGACTTACTGACCATAATGGTCTTTTTCAGTTCTGTGCCCTTCAGGAGTCCTGGGCAGTTGAATCGACTGTTGTGATACAAAGCTGTTTTCAGTCTCCTTTGAAACTTCATGTCTTTGTCTACCTAACCCTGATTTGTGTCACCTGTGTCACCTGCATATGGAAAAGCTGATTGTCAAAAGCAAAATTTGGAAACCAGTTTTCTCCAAGGGCAGATCAGTCATCACTATGAAGAATGTGTGTGTCGTTACTAACAGTTATGGTAGCTACAGTTTACACTTTGCACCTCCTTTCTTTTCTCCACCTGCTTGTTTTTATATGTTAGGAGATATCTTAAGGGGCCAGTATGACTCAAGTGAGGCTGTTGGTTTATGTTGATAATTATGTGGCTGTCCCTTAGGGTCTCTAGTCATCTTTCTGTTTGTTACCCAGTGAACTCCAAAACCTCATTCTAGAATTCTCTGCTAGGTACAGAAATTGAGCTTGGTGGAATTAGCATATTAGACAGAAAGTAGTTGGCAAACACAACACCTAATATTCTTAATAAAAAAGGGCTGTGTCTCTTCGTCCTCAATATTTTGCGGGGGAAGAATCCTGATGAGCCAGTCTAAAGTCAGGAGAGCTGTCAGATGTCAGCTCAATGGAGGATAATTTGGTTGTGTTTGGTATAACTTTCTACAGCCAACATAAAATTTTACTAGTCCTCCTGTAAGGTTACTAGTCCTCCTGTAGGGTGGTTCTGGATTCACTCATGGGTTTGAAGCTCTTCACCTTTGTTAGTGTAGTGGTAGGTCAGTTTTTAAAATTATGAACACATGATTTGAAAACAAGCTGTTACATATATCTAATGTTAAACCAGTAGATAGTATCTTTGCAGAATAATGTTGGCTCTTGATTATCTTTTTTCTTTCTATAATAGATACTTACAGAGGACTGGCTCATCAGATCTTCCATTCTTCACTGGCTGCAGCATTGCAAAATCAAGCAGGGCCCTGAAACACAAAGTTTGATTCTGTAATCAGTTTTTACCAATGTTTCAACACAGCCTTAGTTGAAAATATGTTGACATTTTGTACTCTCCAAGACTGCTTATGCGTTGTTAACAATGCCTTTATTGAAACACGTACAGCCAAAACCCTTTTTTCTTATCTTGGTGTATTTTGCTGCAGTAGATAGGCCTCTGAAAGGAAATGCAAAAAATACATACAACTTTTCAACAGTACAGCAAATAATGTGAGTTGTCATCCTGTGTCAGACTTCAGAGACTTCTTTGCAGAAACAATTTGATGTCTAGACCTCCATAAATTTCATTTATGATGGAAACATCAGCATTCTTGCCAGAGACCCTTTGGGTTGTGCCACACATTGGAAGAACTGGATTTATCCTAATAGAAAGCTGAGCATCTTTGCAGAGAAAATATCCTCTGCCCGTTTGCCAGGGATATTCTTCAGCCTAAGCATGCTCAGCTGCAGGTATGAGCTTCTGCAATAAGGTATGAGAATCTGAAAGTCAGGAAGGTTGTCCTTTATGTGGTAGGTGACTCAGGTCTCGGTGGTGAATTTCTGAGGCTCTGGTGGGTGAAAGTAATGCAGTCTAATAATGATTTTTGTGCTAATCATCTAACAATGATTTTGCTTTGATGAAAGCAAATATCCTTTCACTGTGGCATGTGCCACTGTGCTGCTAAATGCTTTACAGTCATGAGTGCAGTTCATCATTAGAACACCTTTGGAAGACAAAGCTATGTCCTCTATATACAGAGATGATAAATTGATAAATGGGTGTAATTGTGCCTGAGCTGGGAACCGCACAGGCTCTCCTCCTAAAAGTCTAGTGTGGTAACTTCTAGGATAGCACTCTCCTTAATGTTATTTTGAAATACTGACCTTCATACTAAAGCCATGGAATACCATTCTGCAGCATACTGTGGAAGCTGAAAGCTTATGTGGGTTCAGAAAACAACTGGACAAATGAATGGAGAGAAACTCTATTAACAAGTGTTAAATAGAAGGCCACCTTTGGCTTAGAAAGTTGCTAACTCATGAACTGCTGGATACTAGGAGAGCGTCCAGGGGAAGTACTGCTGCATCTTTACTATCTTCTACTCTCCTGCAGGCATCTTCGGTGAGCCATGGTGGGAGACTGCTGGGCTGGATGGACCTTTGGCCTCACCCAGCATGGACTGCTTTTAGGCTTTCATTTCTATGGCATAAAATAAGAATACTTACGTATTTAAAATACAAGATCAGTTTCGAAACAGTAATGACATCTCACACCTGAACTACAGTGTGAAGATGACAGAAAACGTTACCTATAAAGGCTCCCTACTAAATAAAGAAACATACTTTTTATCTTAAGTTTGCTAAAGCAAATTATATTGAATAGAAAAATGTTATATTAGCAAGGTAAAGTTGTGATTACGGGGTTGTGCTCGTTTGATTAAGTGGGTATACAAGAAAAGGGATTTAAATTGGCGAAGGGAGTATAGACAAGCCTTCAGATTCTCATTCATATTTGCAGTCTCTGGTTTCAAAATCAGCCTCCTGTCCTCATGTTTCCTTGTTAGCCGCAGGCTTTTGCTCTTGCAGCACTCCTTAATTAAATGCAATGATTATGAATATTTTGTGCAACTGCTACAGCAGTAGGAATTTCTGTTTTACCATGCATCTGGGCAAATGAATTTGCTCCAGAGAAAATGTGCATGCTTCCTTTGAGCAAATAGGTTTATTTTATTAGAAGCTTTTATTGCAATACATGCAAAGGCTGATTCATACTTGTTCTACGATTATTGAGTTTTATTTTTTCTAAATATTTTCCTAAATATTAAAGAACAGCTATTCCCTCTATCCTCTGTCATCTTGACTATTTCATTATGCACTAAGTTTAGCCTTTCTTTTGTGTGCCCCCTTTCAGTAATGAAATGTAAATAACCATGGAATCCTCTGAGTTGCAGGTGGAGGGACTGGTGAAGCTTCATCTTCATCTCCTGTTTTGTTTTGAAATTGTATGTGGTCACGTAGGAAGGTCACAGCTTTATGGGATATTTTTCATACATTAAGAGACTTTAGCCTTTTACTGGAGAGGCTTTAATAGGCCTGGGGAAACTAGACACTGCTCTAAACCCTCTCAGTGTAGTGGTTTAATGAGGTACTAGCAGACTTTTTCTAATCTGGGACATTTCTGTTGTCCTGTTCTGATGATATTTACGGGAGTTAACAGGTATGTGACAGTTGGCTTTGGCAGGCATTTTGCTTGGCACTAGCTGCCGTGGCAGATGTAGAAGGAAAGGGAAATTAGGATTTCTGTCCAAATATTGTGCCTCTTTTTGTTTGTTTGCTTTTTGTTTTTTATGCAGTGTCATCATATCTCTGTGTAAGCATCTTGGATTGATTCCTTTAATATATGCATTGGTTAATTTTATCCTTAATTTAATCAAGATTCTATTTCAAAGTATTTACAGAAATACTTTCATGTGCGTGCCATCAGACCTGCTATACTGTTTTATTCAAATACCTCCTTAACCATCTTCTGCGTTTATATTGCAATTACCAGACAATCATCCTGTCACTGCATTCTGCTCTGCTGACATTCACCCCCTTAAATCTGCCAAAGGACTGAATTCCTTGGAAGTAAGTGGTTTCTGAAGAGCAGGCACCCCCCAGGGAGTCCTTGCGGTCAAAGTGTACGGAACTATTTCAAACACCTGTGGCAACTTTAATCCCTTATGCTAATAAATTAAGCACAGCAGACATGGAAATTGTCCACACCTAGGTTTGAGAGTCAGTAAACTCCTTTGGGTGACTGTCACAGGAAGTTAGCTTGTTCTTGCAGATTTAGTTGCTTTTGTAAAATTTTGATCTTGGCTACACTGGTATGAATTTGGAAGGCTCTCCTTAATATGCTACTTATACTGTGTCACCTAGATCAGAAGGCTTTTGCTTTAAACTAAACTAGCATACCAGTGCAACCAGAATACATTTCCGCATCATAATAAAATCAGAAATGCAGACACTTGCAATGAAGATTTATGAAAGTGGTATGTGTTTAAAAATACACCCAGAGAAATTAAACCCACTGCCCACTTCAGCTGATGTTTTTCTTTAGGTCCTTCCTACTGGACCTTTGTTTTACATCTCAGCTTTCCACAGTAGACAAAGCAGGTCCCAGCTGGTCTCGTGTGTACTTTCCAGATAAAACCCAGGATCCTCCCAGCTTTGCAGTGAGAGATGTTTCATTACTTCTTGTGCTGAGGCCTCTGTGCAGGGCTGTGGCACTGTGACCAGACTTTGTGTAGGGATAAATGTAATTATATCTGAGGCTTTTGCAGGATTCCAGTGTTGTGCAAAGGGGCCTTAAACTAGATGCAAATCAGATCTGAGAGGTCATACAGCTCCTCCTGTAACAGCCTAAGGATTTTTTTTGGTGTGTGTGTTGGCCAAATTTCACCAACCCTGTGGTATGCTACCTGCCAGCAGTGTTTCCCTCTTTCCTCAAGCTCCTCGATTGCTGCATTTCTTTTTGCATGTTTATGTGATTGGTGAAGTCCTTTGCATTAAAAACCATGTTCATTTGAGACACTAGCTTGTAGGCATTTCATTTTTTAAAAAAGTCAGAATCTCACTTTTCATCCCAGAGAAAACCCGTCTCTGCTAAACTGTATGGGAGGTGGAGGAAGAGTTTATATTTACATGAGGCTTTGCAATAACTCATGTGCTTGCCTGTGGGAAATGTGCAGCTACATGAGAAATTCTGTTTAATGGTGCTTTATGGAAGAAACATAATTTGTGTTTTGGGGAAGAAGATGTATTTTTCTGTGGATGAATTTTGCTCAATTTATTTTAATTCATTTAGTGTGGTTAAAATTGCCACCTACATGGATGTCATTTGTTTAGTTTTTGCTTTGAATCCAATTTAGAGAAACTGCAAGTTGTTCCCTTGTACCGGTTAGGTAATACTGAAACAGGTGGAAAGGGCTTAATATGGTTTTCAGATAAATATAAAACAAGAGATTTCCGTTCTTTTCCAGCAGAAAATGATGAAAATATTTCATGCAACCTGAAATTTTTTTGTAGCTTTAACCTAATGGGCTATTTTTTAGAATGAGCAGATTCAGTATCGGTGTCATTGCAGTAGAATTATGCCAGACTTTCCCCACTGATTCCAACACATTTGTATGGTTTTATAGCAAATGAGTCCTGGTGTACCACTAGACTGCTTTAGACAGGAGAGAAGTTGAAGTCTTCTAGTGTAACATGTTTCATCTTCCAATTCTAGTTGAGGTATTCCCTCATTTGGCTGATAACTGTTTGTCCTTTACAGGTGAAAAACCTTATCAGTGTGATTTTAAGGACTGTGAACGCAGATTTTCTCGTTCAGACCAACTCAAACGGCACCAAAGACGACACACAGGTTTGTTGACAACACATCTCTACTCATTAGAGTTCATCTTTGTATGTGAATTGTGATCCAAAAAGTGTACTTCTAAACTTCTATTTTTCTGATGTTGTGTCTGCTCATACACAATACCCATAGTGCCAAATTCTTGAAGTTAGCAAGAAAAAGTTGCCAGTGAGTAACCTGATAAACACTACTGTTGGTATTGTAATGTTCATGTGGCAATGCTAATGGATGAATGCTGCATGTGCATAACCTGAAAGGCTGGTGGAGTTACTGTGCACTTATATGTGGAAAGCAGAAGCGGAGAAGGAAAAGTCACACCAGCTGTAATGGTTAAGATCCTAATTCAGCAAACCACTTAAACTTAGATTTGAGCCTTTCTTGAATTCTGCCAACTAAAGAAGGATTCTAGGAGCAGCAAGGAAAGAAACGTCAAAGATCTGGCTGGTTGGATTGCAAAAATAGCCTGGAAACCGTACAGCAGTTCACATATAGTGGAGAGGGCAGCAGCAGTCATGAATGGGTCGGGGTCCTAGCTAGGCTTGTGTATCTTTCTCAGTGAATCGTTTACTGGGTGAGATGTTCTGAGACAGCCGAAACCACTTGTGAGTCCAGTCCAAATTCAGCATGTTGTTTTCTGCGTGTACACCATTTTCTGGAAATGTCAAGACAGCTCATTTCAGCATTTGAGGAGTTTTTGGAGGTCTAGATGAGATTGGCAGGGGAGACGGCTGCCTTTCTCAACGTCACAGAAGAGGAGACGGTGATGATTCCAGCCTCCTAGCTGGGAGTGGAACCGTGAGGGCATTCTGCATGGAGCATAAGAAAGGGCTTCAGAGTACTCCCCTGACTGAGTCACAGCAAGAAACTGTGTTTGGGTCTCCAATATCTCAGGGAGTGGCCTGACAATTGGTCACTGTTCTGTGGTGGATTTCTGCCTGCTACTTTTCTTGCTAAAGATGTTCTATCCCACTTAAACGGGATTATTGAGAGATGTAGGAAGTTTCTCTGAAAGCTGGTGGTAAAAGTACTTTGTTGGGATGATACATTTTTAGCAACTGTATGCTAGAACATACCTGTATTAAGCAGTCCCGAAGACTTATGTGTAGTGTGTAAAGTTGTAGAAGTGTAAAAAGTTAAGCCTATTGGGAGCATATAAAAATATACTTCTGCATCTCTATTCTTTTATGTCTTATTTGTTCATACATGATACCAATAGTGGCAAGCCACAGGATCAGAATTAACAACTTTTACAGATCTTCCTTAGCCCAACAGCGTAAGTGGGTGTTTTTTTATGATGGTGCTATTTGGATGCTTCAGACCCAGACAAAGGGGTGGTAGCCTGATTAATGACTTTCTGTAATGTGTAGGCATGAAGCTGGGAGGAGCAGTTACAGTAACTAGTACAAAAAAATCCAGGCTTTTGAAAATTCAGAAACAGCTGATTTAATTCACCCTTCCAAAAGGTGTTGGGATATAAGAATAGGGGTTTTTTGTCTCTTCAGGTGTGAAGCCTTTCCAGTGTAAAACCTGTCAGAGAAAGTTCTCCAGATCTGATCATCTGAAGACTCATACCAGGACTCATACAGGTAAAACAAGTGCGTAAACTTTTCTTCACATTTATATTTCATTATTTTTTAAGTTTAAATTAATGTTGTTGTAAATTACACGCTTAGAAAGTCTCTTAACCAGGAGTTAAGTATTCAAAACAACAGAAGGAATTTCAGAGCGTGCTGATTTTTTCAGTGTGACCACATTCCCCAAGTGTCATAGTCGCTTTTCACGAAGGGATTTAGGTGATTTTGGAAACTACGCTTTCTTCCTTCACGTTTAAAGAAATTTCAGCTTTGCAAAATATTGTCAGCTATTATGAAATGAAAATCACGGTCTCAGCCCACAAACATCAAGTTGATCTACTGCCTTTACTGAAAAAACCCTACAAGATAGAAATTTTAATTCTAGCTTCAGCTGAAGGTCTGTAATCTAAAGTATTCATGCCTACTCATGCTCCTCCTAAGTGTCAGTTGAGCCTAATGCAGGATAGCACGGCAAAGCTCTTGCTGTTGCTGTTTGTACTGTAATCTCTCCAGAAGATAAAAGGAGTGCCTTTTGCAAACTCACACTGACAGACACTAAAGTAAAAGCTTACTTAAATATTCAAGGACCTTTTTGTAGAAACCACAGTATTTCATATAAATACAGGGTAAAAAATAGGAGGCCATTTTAGTCTACTCTGCCCTCACGTAAATGTAAACACTGTTAAGGAGCAACTGCAGCAAGCTCTATATTTTAGTTTTAAGTTTTAGAATTACTCCTGTGAACTGACATTTTCTGTTCCCTTCCACTATGTATGCAATACTTTTACCAAGTAATTGTTTAATGAGCACTTTGACATGTTACTAAGATGTCACAGTGTTTTCTATACTGGTGTTAACCTTTTAAATTCAGTCTCTGTACAGATGGACAAGGAGCCTGAAAATCTTTTTCTCCCTGCTAAGGATTCTTTTTTCTCTTCTGCAACATAAAAACACATAAGTAAGACTTTCAAAAATAAAGAGAAATTTTAATAAAGGAAATTATTCCCCTGAGAACAATGGCATTTTCTGTGGCACTGGCCACATAAATGCTTCAAGGAATGGCCATATCTGCATTTGCAATCTCCAAACGGTAAAGGGCATGGCTGAGTTCCTGGGTTCTCCCCATAGTCTCATGATGAGTTGAAGGGCCTGGGTCTGTGTGTATTTGCATGAAGATATTTTCTTAACCAGCAAGAGCTAACGTTCTGCTAGAGACAAAATGGCAAGCAGTTGTCACATGCTAGCAAGCCAGGATAAACTATGTCTTGTTTCATTGCTAACTGATCTGCCAATTCAAGACTTTCATGACTCCGGTAACTTTTTACCCCAGATTTGCTAAATCAGTGAAGAACTTTCTCTCTTTTTTTCTAGTGAAACTCATCTGCCCATTCTAGTTCTTCCTTGCTCCATGTGATCCAAGCCCACACTGCATTCATTGCTGAAAGCAGCCTCACTTGAGCACTGATAACCTCATAGCACAAATCCTTGCGTGGGCTTGCTGCCTGCCACTGGCTCAGGTTCTGTGCAAGTTCTGCAGCCCAGCTGCGTGCTGCTGTGATGCTGCTGCTGTCAGCGGTTTTGGATGTGTCATGCTCCTTTGACTGTAAAACACACATATCCTGAGGGGAATGAGCACAAGCGGTGGGTGGGGATTTTTCATCTCCATCTTGCGCTGTAGGTTCATTCCTCTTTCTTTCCTGTAGCCCCTAAATTTTGCCACAAAACACCTAGCTCAAGTTAACTTGCTCCATGTTAAATCCTGATGAAGCAAAGCACAGGTGACTTCCATCTAAATCCATCCTACCTTTAAGTCAACTGCCAAACTATTTGTTAAGCTACAAATTCAGGGGGTTTTGTCTCCACAAGCTGTGACAGCAATCTTTGCTGTAGAACACACAAAAAAATGAATCAAAGGAAAGCTCCATACATCTATACACATTTTTAGCAATGGAAATGTGATTTCTGGTATCTGCACAGTGAAGCTGTACAAAGTAATTTGCGCCCGGCACGGAACTAATAGAGATTGCTGCCCCCTGTTGTGAGAGGACAACCAGAATTGCTTGTGAAACAGCAAAACTTTGCTGCTTTTACTGTGGTGGTTCAGTGAAAAACTGGCCAGTAATAGATAACTCACATCAGTTCACAGGATGGTTTTGCTAATGCTGCTGAGATGAAAGAAGACCACTTTATACAATCTGTGATTTTTAACGGTAGCTCTGACCAGATCCATTCTGTCCCATACTGTTTTATGCACTCCTGTGAGATAGTTGATGCTTTTGCCAGCATGTATGTTAAGTGGATGAAGTGGATTTTAAACACCACCACTCCCCTTAAATATATTGCACCAGATTTTGCAAACAGAAATACACATTTATGCCAATCCCAGATCCCCTTTTGCCTGAATTTGGATGTTTGTGAAATGCACAAAGTGTGAGGCAAAGGAGAGGAGAAGATGTCGGGGTGAGCTTGTACCACTCCAGTGTGTCTTGAGTTGGAGAGTATGAGGTACGCAGGCAGCACTGAAGAGCCCAGCCCCAGAGCTGAACTTACTTCAAAATACTGCATTTATTTTTGGGGAAAAAGAAGAAAATGCAATTCTAAAAAAAAAACATGAGTCACTGGGCACTGCTCTGAGCTAATGAAAGCATTCCATCAGCATTCCTGTGGCATCAGCAACATGGTCTGAAATTCCACTTAAACATTGTAGAAAATCGAGAGACTAGATTAAACTGTAAAAAGGTGATGGCTTTTGTTGTTAAAACGGAACGTGCTTTGCTTGGGGTCATTTTTAGTGAATATTATGCTCACGGGAATGTTAGAAAAATACTGAATATTTTGAGCCTTTAACATCTCCCATAGATGCGAATCTACTTTATTTAGACAGTAGTGGGAAACTTCCAGTCTAGCTCAGCAGACTTCATGCTGAACTCTGTTGCTTCTACCATATTCACTTACACTCACCAGTTTCAAAGAACTTCAGCCAAAACTCATTGAACTAGCTGGAAAAACTCTCCTTCACTTGAGGTCAAGCTCTACATAGTCACTGACAATTTTCACAGTGACTGACGGTGTGTCTCCACCACAGTCCAAGGTGTGACTGAAGCTTGTGCAAATGCCAGAGTGACTTTTAAACTAGTTCATTCGAGAGCTGAGAGTAGCATAGACATGGCAACATGGTGTTCAGTAAGGGCCTGTCTTCGGGGAATGAACCACTGCAAAACGTTCTACGTCATCTGAACAGGCTGTTGTTAAAGATCAGCTGAGGGAGATGTAGGAGAGCACTGAGTGCTGATGTGAGCAGGAATTGAGGGCACTCCCACACCCTCTCAGGACAGCCCGGGATGCCTTTCCTCCTGACAGGGGCTCTGCCTAGCTCCTCACAGCCCTGCAGAAAGAAAACAAATAGCAGTCTCAGGCAAGCTGTATACCCAGTTAATAACAGGGTGTTTTGTTAACAGGTGAAAAGCCTTTCAGTTGCCGGTGGCCCAGCTGTCAAAAAAAATTTGCCAGGTCTGATGAATTAGTTCGTCATCACAACATGCACCAGAGGAACATGACTAAACTGCAGTTGGCCCTTTAGACAGTTCAAACAAGTAAATAAACCAGATGGGACATTATGAGCTACTGCAAACTTTTATCAGCCATCTTCGATCACCTCTGTCAGAAAGCTGCAACTGTCTTCACATCCCATTTGACACAAGTTAACTAAACTGTAGGATTCTGCTCAACCTTGTCTTCCATTTGGACTTAGACAAGTTCCTATTTAATAAGTTCAAGAGATTTTTATTTGTAATTTTGTTAAAAAGTAAGCAAGATTGCCACAGTTTTGAGATGACTATAAACTATGCTTACCTTTCACATCTGTCTCCAGTTTCCTGGTTTTGTTTTCACTTGAACTTTTCTAGCTACAAATTGTACCTTTTTAAGTCCTGTAGTGGGTAGGCTGATTCCTTCCTGAAGAAGGTAAGCTTTACGCTTAATTCATGTGTGCATATGCTGAGGTTTCCAAATGCTAGTACAGCTATCCTCACAAAGTGAGGTGGAACAATCACCTGAGATACTTTTGATAAACTTTGTACTCATAGTGCCAAAGGGCAAGCTTTTAAAGTTGGAAGCTCTGCTTTTGAATTTCACAAATCAAACCTTTTTTTAAAGGATGTATTTCTAGAGCAGCTAAAGCTAGATGAACCAGAGCCTCTCTGTACAAAAAATAAGAATCTTACACCATTAAGTTAACTTGTTTTTTAAATAATCACATAATTGATCCCTCCAAACTGTTTTGTTTGTTAATTAACTCTCTCCTTTTCTCTCTCTCTTCTTAATGTATTGGTTTAAATTTATTCTATCATGAGATGCATAGATCTCCTTTACACAAAACTAATTCCAATCATTGTAGACATTTGGGATTTGTTTACAATGTAAAGCCACACTGGTTATGTGGCTAGCAAGCTGTATAAACTTAAAACTGAACTTTTAATGGGGCTGGTCCAGGATCTCCATTAACAGATTACTCTTAAGATAAGTAACTTAAAAAGACTCTTTGTCAAGTATATGTGAAAAAGACATTATTAGTGTAAGGAAATATATTGTTTCAGGGTTTTGGGAGGAGGGGTTTATTATTTACTTTTAATTGTTTGAAATTGTGTGTATATATATCTGATAATGTATTGCTCTTAGGCATCTAAAATTAGAAAGTGTATAAATATTAGATGCATCACTGTTCTGATGTTGTTGCTGTTACAAACTATTGATAACACTAAGAATGTAACCTGCATTTTTCACTGAGCTTTCAATTAAAGCCCATTCAAAGAGAAACAAATGAGAGTCCAACAGATGTCTTGTTTCATGTCTGGTATTAAATTTCAAATGCCCTGTCCAATAGTATCCAATTTTTTTTTTGTATATAAAGGTACCACCAGCACTGATGACCACTAGTTAACCTGTCCAGGTCTTGACCACAATTTATCCATCTCACTTGGGAATCGTACTGGCAGCAGAAAACAGTGTCAAGTTTCATATTGTGCTGTAAAGCAGTTGCTTCAATTGTTCATCTTCTTACCAAACTATTCATTTTCTTTTGACCCATAAGATTTGTATAAGAACTTTATAGACTAGTAAAATCCAGTTTATAAATAGCAGTACTGGCCTTCTGTAGAACTGCACTGAAACCGTAAGCACAGATAACTTCTTAGATTAGGATGTCATAGACTGACTTTTAAGTAAAAGTTAACTTAGAGTTGGGGTGGTTTAAATCAGTTCAGCAGGTTGAAAAAGGCAGTCTTTCTTAGATGATGAAGTGTGAAAATGAAGATAAAAAAATACTGTTTCTTTGTCATACTGCCTACTTTTCTCTGGAAGTAAGTACAGCCTGCCTCAATGCCCTTTGACCTTGCAAAATATTTGTATCTCTTTAGCAAAAATCTTTAATGTATCTTGCCAAGCTTTTTTCTCTAATGTACACAGTGGAGTTCTATGATGGGTTGAGCTTTCTCTCTTAAAGTGCAGCTGCATCGTCAAGAAAACTCAACAGTTAATTCTTCAAGTCCTCTTTTTCACATGGGTATTGCATCACTGTTAATTACTGTTGGGGTACTGTGACTCATTTGTATCAGTCAACTTTATCTTTTGCTGCCAAAAGACAGCACCTCTCTGGAGAAACTCATAACAAGTGTGGCAAACATCAAATACTTGGAGCGAATGGCGTACATAAAACTGCAGAGAATTAAAAAATAAAGCAACTCCTCCTGCTTTCTTGAGAGAAAAGTTCAGTTGCAATAACAACGTCCTTTGATTTATCCAGCAGTCTTCTGCAACTACAAACCAATCTGTTTTTCAGTCTGCACCTAAAATAGAGAGCTGCCACAAGTGTTTATACTAAAAGCCAAAAAAAGAAAAATCAGCCTCCAGTTGTGCCTGCATTAGTCAAACATAAATAAAAGTATCTTTTGTGAAATGCAACCAAAACTCCACTGCAGCACAGGCCAGACTTCCAGTGACCTGTAAATAACTACAACTATGGTTTTGCTGCTTAGTGAATTGCATGCCAAATAATAATGGTATATGGCTACAAAAAATGAAGCGTGGGTTGATGAGTGACAGAGCATGTCCTTTTGTTTTTGCTGTCGACACTTTTTCAATGAAAGTACTTATTGCTACTCTGCTGTTTGATGATCGTTACATCCCCCAACCTGCTGAGTACAGTGAGGGCAATGGTAAATGTTTACAAGATTTTTTTTCTTTTTATTCCTAGTTATTTTACAGTCTTTGTCATGAGAGGCATTTTATGTCTCTCTCTTTCATTTCCCTGTTTTCAGGATTCTATCAGCAAGGTAATCCACCTTTATTGAAGTGCTTTACTACATGAATTTCTCAGAAGCAGCCCCCAGATACTGGTTCTTGCAGCATGCAATTCCTCATTTTGCGGCAAGCAGAAACTGCTCAGCAGGCCAAGTTTCTGTGAGCTTGACCTCCGTATGAAAGACGAGGGGGCTGCACTCTATTATATCTTACAACTATCCTTAGCTCTCTGGAAAATTTTCAATCCCGCGATTAATTGAGCAAATCTTTTATGCCTCTGCCCTCTGTTCTTAAACTGAAAATAGTGACTGATGTTATTTTGGCTGATGGTTAATGTCTTACTGTGATTGGCACACTATTCCTGTCCTGTAGCTTCCATAGCCCCCCAGAATGGAGAATGTTAATTGTACAGATAACACTTCTACTTTTTCTTGTCACTTCATGATGTACAAGATGTGTTATGTAGGAAAGGGAACGTGATCTCTTCTCTCTCCGACGGTGTCACCTGAGATTCAAGGATTCACTTGCACCAGTTTTTTCAAGGTAGGTGAATGCAGCGAAGTGTCCCTCCTACTTTTGGAAAACATGAGAGCTTACGTGCCTGAATTGTAACCACATGATCTACTTGTGGTGCATGTCATAGGGGTATGGACCGTACTGACTGAACAGGGGGTACAAAGGCATTATCTTGCTGCAGTTTGGCAACCAGCCTGAAGGCAGTGCATCCTTCAGACAAGTGCTGATTCCTGTAAGGGAAGGGGGAGACTTGCAAACAAGTAGCTCTTTCCTTCTCTTCCCGTGGTGGGTTAAACGGGTTGTTCATTTTAGAAGCCACTCCAACCAGGCCTATCTGTTTCAGGATGTCAGTAGGATTCATTTCACTGCTTCACCACCAACCTTACAGCAACTGGGAACAGTTCCTGAAGATGCAGGTAGGTGCCTTAAACCGGTGTTTCTTCCTCCTTCCCTTTCCCCAGACAGGCACTGAGAAAACCCTATCCTGTGCAATCTTTTCCCATCGCCAATGTGACCTGACAGCAAATCCAATATGGTAAGCAAGCTGCTCCCGGCACCTTGTCCAAAAGCCCGACAAGGCTCTGGAGTGGATCGAGGGGCTCCGAGAAGGTGCCTGCAGCCCCACACCTCAGAGCTGCTTGGACCTAGCATGAGGTGGGTACACAATGGCAACTGGAGGTCTGCTGCCAGAGGACGTGAACAAGTTCTACTGCTCAGTCCTGCTTGAGCCCTGTTTGTACCTTCCCCTTGGGGCAAGTACCGGCAGGGAGAATCACTCGGCTTTTTAGTCAGGGAACTCTTCCTTGCTTGGGGAAAATCCTCCTTCCCCCTCCCTCCCCTCCAATTAACAAAAAAGTAATTAAAGGCAGTGTATGCAGTTCAGAATGACACTAATGGACAAGAAGGCCCAGCTGCAATATTTTGGAAGATCCAATAAAAGATTCATTAGGATTCTTTTAGTTATTGGAAGTCCTGATGACACAAAGGAGCTTAATGAAACAGAAGACCTGGTCACTAGGGCGATGAGTTAAAAAAAGCCCAAACCCAAATCCCAACCCCACTGACACCATTCTAAAAATTAGACAATTAAGAGTAAAACCAGGAATGTAGCCAGAACTATTCCACCTCAAATAATAAACACAAGGATAAGTTGCCAAGTGAGGTCAAAGAAGCAAATGGTAAAGTGAGTTTAAGAGACAGCTAGACACTTTTATGGGGAGAGAGGGGATTGAAGGATACAGTGACAAAACCGGGGGTAGAGTTGAGATAAACCCAGAGGACAGGCACGGTGGGCCAATAGCCTCAGAGAGTGCTCTGAGCCCCAGTTGCTCAGCAGAGGAGCAGAGCGGCTCTTGGCGGTCGGGGGAGACTTACCAGGGCTGTCGGGAGCGTCCTGGAAGGGATGAAGGGAAGCGGCCAGAACCGTTTGAAAGGAAGATGAGCCTGGCAGACAGAAATGGGTGTGCTCTCAATGCACTCGTCATAAGTGCTGCCCTTGGTTTCACTTCTGGGATGCCCTGACAGACTTGCTAAAAAGCAGGTTTTTGAAGAACTTCTACCCTAGCAGCTTGTCTTCTTGCAAGTTACCCAAGCAAACAACAGAAAGAAAGAAAAGTGTTTTTTGTTTCATGAAAGGCTCCTTGTAATACAGGACAGAACAAGGTTGGCTAGAATATGATTCAAATGAGGCAAAGACAAAATATACAAAGATTATGTTCTGCTCTGCTTCTACAAAGCTTTGCATACTTCCACATTGTCAGCACAGCCTGTGTTGATTCCCGTATAAAAAGCTGGCAGAACTTCCATGGCTTCAAATAGCAGCATGATGAAGCCTAGTCTTAAGTACTCGGTTTGGCCATCTCTGTGCTGACAAGGAGGTGTGGTTCCACCAGCACAGTAAGGTGGTTAAACCAAGACCAGCATGGCCACTGGAAGTAAGCCAGAGCATCATATAAATAAAATGCAGTTTTCTGTATCAATTGCAATCCAAACACAAATGCCAGCTTCTGCTGCTAAGAAAGTTAGCTTTGACACCTCAAGGGGCTCTGAGCAGTGAGGGTGATTTGAAAGATGGTATTTTCCTAGAAGACACACATAACATGGACAGATCTTGTGCTAAGTGCTGTAGGAACACTGAGCAGCAGGAAGACTCTGCCCTGAAGAGGTTGCAAGCCACAGATAAGGCTTTAAAAAAGAAGTGTTTAAAGGCACTGAAAATCTTGAATGGGAAAGTATAGTCCCAGGCAGGGCTTTTCTATTCCTGATGACTAAATGCCTATCCCATAGGTATACATATAATTTTAAAATGTCACTGTTTTTTATGTGAAATAGGCTAGTTATGTTCTGATGAACTCTGGCAGAACCAAGATCTTAATCTGCAAAAATAGGCTGAACAGTAATGGAAAGATGTGGCTGATCGTCCTGGCTTGAATGACTGGATAAATCTAATATAAAACTAGTTGCCCTTCCCCGGCATAAAAAAAACCCTTTTGGTGCAAGGGGATTATAAAACAACACAGAGCACTGAGACACTTTAGTATGGAGGTGCAGGAGAGAAATACAACTGTATTTATTCTCAGGCTGTTTCTTTTTATGGCTCATTCTCATCTGAGTCATGCCCCAGAACTCCCATTCATTTGAATGAAATGTTGAAAAACATAATTACAAGAAAAGTAACCTCACTGCCTGGAAAAAATCCTTCCCCAGAGTTTCTTGGGAAATGGCGTGTCCTCGTGCACGTGCTCTACTCGTACAATAATCGTGTCTGCTTAATGTTTCCTCCCAGGAAGGTCTCTGACATTTTTAGGTGTATCGCTGAGGTTTTTAGGTTAAGTTATCGGTCTAGCTGCACAGTAAAGGTACACTGTAAAGGCAAATAAAGAAGTTTTTATCTACTGTACGGCAAGCACTCCAGCCCAACAAAGGCCCGTATTTAGAGCAGGAGAGCTTTTTCAGCCACTATGAGCCGTCTAGTGGCTGAGAGTGAAACGGCTCTCCTGCTCTAAATACCCTGCCGAGGGGGTTTGCTTGCTGTTAGCACAGCTGTGTTCCTGGGAACCCAATGCAGCCAAGCTGCCTGCTGCAGCTGGAGGAATTTTCTACCTTGCACCAGAAAGTTACAAGACTTACAAAGCAGCAGTGAGAGCTGAAGACTATCAATTAATGCAATTCAAAATGTAGTTCAGTACCCTGAGTATGGTGGTGTGCTGTTACTGTAATGACAGCATTTATCCAAGTGGATCTGGGTAGCTGTTGAGAATTACAGGGTTTTAAAAATCTGGTTGCCTGGGGCACTCTTCAAAGGCCAAGCTCCTACTGTCCTTGAGGCTGCCTAGGACGGTGGTTCATGCTATGAAGAGAGGTGTGCTGTAAATCACTCACTGTGCATTACCTCAGAAGTGTGGAGACGTGTTTCTGTTGTTAGAAGGAAGAATTAATAGAGAATCAAAGAAAGGAAAAGTCACGTGGCAGCAGGATTTGCATTGCCTGCAGTGGATATTGCCCTCATGAACGTCCGCTGGACCGTCTGAAATACAAATCTCAAATTAGTTTTGGTCCTGTTGTGGAATGTACGAGTGACTGAGCTGCTTCCTCGCCCTGCTCGGAGCTGCAGGACTTCAGCGTGGCTCGCTACAGGCTTCCCCTTTGTGAAGCCAGTCTGGAGAGGACGAGCTGCAGTTTGCAATACTGAAGGTCATCACACAGGACAAACAACCTAACAACAGTCTAGTATTTCTAAGCTGTATAAATTCCTAGTGTCTGCTGCAGGCAGAATCCAAACACTTGTGTCAATTCTGTACCATGCCCCAGACTGCCAAAAAACATTAATACAAGCATATTTATCTGGGCTGCAGTGTGTTACAAGAATTCATTAGGACAATATGTGATATGGTGCTGAAACAGAAGGCTGGGTTTCTCTGGCCAGAGATGAGGAAGTCTAGTCCCTGCTGAACTTTTACTACTGATAAAGACAATGTCTGCTGGCAGCATTCATTTTTTACTAGGCCATCTGCATCTAGTCAGGGATAACTTGACTTTCTGAAAAAGCCATTCATCAGAATCAACCCTGTACAACTTTCTCCTGATGAGTAAAGCAACACAAAGAAAGACCAAGATGGTTAATAAACTTCTCTGGGAGCGAAAGGTCAATGCTGGTGTAAACAAAGCAGTGTCATAGTACTATACAGAAGCATTGAAGTTTCCTGCGTGTTTATATGGCTGATGCCCCATTTCTTTTTTATCAGTGTTTGTTATCATTTATTTTGCTCTGCTGTAGCTGATCTATAAATCTTTATAACAGTGTTCTTTATTTTCGTAATTTTGTCATCTCTCTTATCGCCTTTTATCACCTGTTTGCGTCCAGTCTGTTTGCTACTCTCTGCCGCTTGATGGCTGCCCACGATTAGTTTTTTTAACCCTTTAGTTCTCATCTACCACACACAGGTCTAATAGTTAAGTCTTTCAGATTCTCCCTTTTTTTCTAAAGCTGAATCAAGCACTGAAGACATTTCCATTGTCTCCTTAGCAAATAATTAACTGTTAAAGGCAAAAAAGTAATGACTGCACTAATGGGAAAATATTCCTGCCCAAGTGACAGAGCCTTGCTTTTAGCTACACAACACAGAGGGACTAGGCAGTAGCCATGTATTTTTCACTTCAGGCCTTTACCACTGTACTGCAGATCCAAACTGGAGAGTCCTGGAGTTGCACCCTGTGGGGAGGTAACAGGTTACTCTTCCTGCCCTCCCAGTCTTTGGCTTTCATGCTTCATGGCTGCGCACGTGGAGAGTGCAGCCACTAGAAGCTGGACCGAAGTCCCCAGGCTCCCCTCACATCGGTCACTGATCATCCAGCCAAACATTTTATTACGAGCTTGGGCTAAATTAAAGACAGTCAGCTACAGGAGAGTATTCCATATCCACAACGACAAACATGAAGCAGCTGATACCTTGGTAATGTTACTCAGCTATTCAGCGATACTTGCTTTAGAGCCACAACATTTAAAACCTCATAGATAGATAGGTGACATTTGCCTAGAGAACAAATATTTTCTTGAGCATTTCAGAGAGGACTAAAATTCTTCATTAAAGAATGTCAAAGAAAAAAAGAAAGTGAAATTTTCTTAGTGAAGAGCCTCTAGAGTTCACCTTTTTTCCTTTGATGGGCTATTTTGTTTCATGTAATTAGATTACAAAAAGTTTTGTACAGGCTAGATATGCAAAATCATATAAAAAATTGGGTTGACCCAAACCAATTCTTGGGGGATGGCCTCAGCAAAACATACACTGCTCTTTTTAATGTATCTTGAAACGTTTTGTTTAATAGAGACCTATGCAATGTATTTTCTAATGGCACCAGAGTATTTACTGGAACTGGCTACTACAGGGAACCGAAAAATACTGAAGACCAAATTTCACAATTAACTATGAATTTTGAGACCAGCCAGTTAAAACAGTAATCTCCCTTGTTAATAAACGTAATATAATGTAATGCACTTCTAATAGTATGGGCCTCTGCTGAATCTCAGGCTTAGACTCTTAGAAAAGCCCCATGTTCCTGAAGTTAATATGAGTACGACTTCTACCTGACCAAATATTGCTGGATTAGGTTCAAAACCCACTTATTATTCCAAATTTAGTATCCTAGTTATTCCTCATGAGTATACAGTTAGAAGATGTTCTGTCACATTGATAGCAAGACTACAGGAGGGTCTATGTATTGG
This sequence comes from Pandion haliaetus, assembly GCA_013401275.1. Classification (NCBI taxonomy): domain Eukaryota; kingdom Metazoa; phylum Chordata; class Aves; order Accipitriformes; family Pandionidae; genus Pandion; species Pandion haliaetus. The sequence goes on along the minus strand of VYZV01035413.1, from coordinate 42,366 downwards.
GATTATATTCTGTATATCATGTTGTTCAGCTGGATTCCAGTACCTCTGATACATGATTCTGCATTTAACACGGTAAGATTTGTATATTATTTAAGTAGAATAAAATTTCAGGTGACAGAGAAACCTAGAGCAGGTTTTCTGGTGGTTGGTTGGTTTTGGTTTTTTTAACTTCCCCTCTCTGCCTGGAATAAGTATTTAGTGTTAGAAGATAGAGGTGAGCTAATCTTGAGACCCGGTTGAAATACTGGCCCAAAACATGAACTCACTTTAGGAGCAATGTAGTGAATAGTCATGAAATGTATAACATTGTTTTTAGTCAGGGGAAATCTTGTCATTGTGTGTTGTTTAACTTGGCCACTTGCTGGAAATAGCTTAGTACATTCCTGGCTCTTTTTGCAGAGATCCATCTTTAAAGGCAGGGTGGTTGTTTTACATTTTAAATGTTTTTATTCAGGCATATACCAGACTCAGAGAAAAAAATCTTAAGTAACCCAGCTGGATTGTTCAATTGTACTTTTAAATCAAAGATTATTGTGATTGAATTTTTTAATTCTTTTTTATATCAGTGCATTTAGAATTCTGACCTTTTCTGAAAACATTAGTAACTGGTGAAAACAACTTTGCCTTCTAGTGGAAACTCTGGATTCCTGTACACTGTGCAGATTGCTTGAGCTGACTGGCATGAAATTTAATTTGCATTAATCAGCCACAGGCAAGGGCAAAATGAAATGACTGTGACCCATGAGAGTAGGATTTTAGAGTATTTACAAAATTATGCTTCTGAGCAGCATGGAAAAGCAATGGCTAGTGTAGGGCATGTTCTGTCTGATTCATGAAGTGAATCACCCTCATCCAACCTGGTTGTCAGAAGAATTTGGACTGTGTTCCTTGAGCAAGAGGCCCTTCAGCTGTGATTTGACAAAGAACATAGGGTGTGATACTGAGGGAGAATTTGCCATAGTGAACACAAATTTAAACATTCCAGCTTCAGCAGGTGTACGTGGCCCAGCCACAGACAGCCCGCTAACCAGCCATCAGTGCTAATGCTGCACTGAGCAAAGCCCAAAGGAGGAGCAGTCCTGAGGGACTTGGCCACCTCTGCACACTGGTGCCCATGGCAGTTGTTACCTTTGACTAAACAGTGACTAAAACTTCCCCTCCTGTGTGCTGTAGCCTGTAGTTGGCTGTGAATTAAGCACTTCAGGGATTCTGCAAAAGGTATCTTTAAGGGTATAATTTTGGCTTGCATGAGTGAGCCATTGAAATCGGAGTCTGCGGCCTCCTTGTGCGAGATGGGCTGCAGATATGTGACATCTGTGAAATGGCTGGGACTTTCTTGAGCTTTTCTGCTCAAAAACCAGAAGACGGTTAATTTAGACTTGAAGTTTTCCACCATATCCCAGTGCTAAATCCAGCCAATATTTATACCGCAGGTAAAAGTACCTGCCTGACTAAACTGTTCCTTGAGAACTTTTTCAACCCATACTTGGTTTCATTTCTACACTTAGAGTCTGCACCAGTCACAGAGTTGGTAACAAGTGGCAGATAAAGTGTTTTAAAGGTACAGAATGTAATTATGCCCTGCCAAAGTTATATATACACCTTTATTTCCAGCTGAGCTCTGTGAACACTTGACATAGCTAAACATTATGATGATTGTTTATTGCATATGATATTGCATTTGGTGCTGCTCAGTGTAACCGTGCAAGGAAAAATATCACTGCTGTGTTACTGAAAGGAGATATTAATTTCCTCCATAACGTTAATTCATCTTAGTTTCTTGTGTAGAGTTAATGCATTGTTATTATATTGATGTGGCTTTGAACTCTGAAACACTGCAGTATAAAGCACATTGCCAAGTTAATTAAGGATATGAGTTGATTTTTCAGGTGGGCAGCCAAACCTAGGTATCTGTCCCAGATTTTAATTTCCTTGGGCCAAATTTATATTTAATCTTTTGGGTCTTTTTTGTGGAAATAAAATGCTGAAAACTGTTAAGTTGAACAAAATGTTTCTCTCAAACCCTGAACTGAATGGTTTTTTTCAGTATTTTGTGAGAAAAGCAAAGGTATTGAAGGGTACAGATCTGCTTAAAAAAGAAGGTTTGTGTTCAGCACTATGGAATGAGAGTATTTGGGCTGCAGAAAATGCAAGTTCAGTTTTCTCCTTTGTCTGGTGTAATTCCAGTGAATCATTTTCATAACAAGCAAGTAAAACATGGAGATTTCCATGAGGCAAGCAAATCACATTTTTATCTGCAAATACAGGAATGCTGTTTTTTTTCATTACACCAGATAAATCAGGAAAACTGATAACTGGTGGCACTGAAAGAGCTTGGTCAAATGATCACCTACTACAGAGCTGGTGGGCACTGAATCTGTTGATAACAAGACTGCACACGCTTATGGTACCATTAGTGAATTGTACCTTAAATCATTTAGTTTTAATTTACTAGTTGAAGTCTCAGAACAAAGATGAACAAAAATTGCTGCTGTTAGTAGTGTGCCTGAAATGAGGCTTTTAGTCTGTGTTGAGTTCTTCACAGCTGGTTGTCAACACAGTGAAAACTCTGTAACTGAAGAACTATAGAACTAGCCAGAATCTCAATCCATCTATACCAGTAGTCAAGAAACTATCTCAATTTTCAAAATATGAAAAGTATAAAATTTACAGCCATGGAACAGTAACATTTCACATTTCAGAGATCCACTGTTTCCTACCATAAACTAACATAAAATAGATCATGGTAAAACATGGATACGTGATACAATGGGAAAAATCTCTACTAAAGAAAACTCTGGATAGGGGTCACTAACTTGAGGGAAGTGCTTATCTCCTTTATTTGTTTCCGTTATGTAATGAGCAGTGCAAAATAGCATTCCACTATGCCATTGTGCCTTAATTTTTTTCAAAATAGGGCTCAGAGATGTGCATATATGTCAGTTCTCTGCAGGAAATATATTGCTTAAAGTATATGAACATTTTAATAAAAACATAACTAGGTGATGATCTGAAAAGCTGTTTCCCTTTACAGATTAAAAAAAAAGCCATGGAAGCAAACAATTTTTGTAAATGACATCTCTCACTGCACTCTGCTCTGGCAATTTATAAAGGCTCACAGTCATCATTATTTCAAAAGATTAATTCTGTTTAAATAGTCAGTTGAGCAGAACAAGACGTTAGTGGGATAGTTAGCTATGTGTCACAATATACTAGATAAAGGATTATGCCCCACTTAAGAATTAATAACATTTTAAACCTCTACATAAACTATTTTTTTTATCAATAAACATGTCTCTGACAGAGGGCCAGATGCACTCACAGGTCTTAATTGTTCAATCCAGTGACTAATCCCCACTTGATCAAGATTTTACTGACTTAGCAGCTGTCTGGAGAGTGACAAATTTATGATTCAATTGCAATTTCATCTTAAACTTGAAACTGCATGATCATTTGTGGGAATTAGCTACCTGATAAGATAACAAGGGTAGAAGAAGTGCACATAATTCTGTGCAGCAGAATCGGAGTGTTGCAGAACTCTTTAGGGTGCATTGGAAAGACACAAATGGCCATTAAGGGATTAGCCCATCACTGATTGAGTGGCTGCACAGAGTTGAGGTTTACTAAATCACTGGAGTGGTAGGTCATTATCCTTGGATACAGGAGACAGTTGAATCTGTGTCCAAAAGCATGAGCAGTAAATTGGAGTGAACGGAGTGTGCCAAAAATGAAAAATAAAAAATGCTGAACCCTTGTTCTTCAAGTGTTCAAATTTCCAGGTCATACCCCATGTTTTTTTCTTTCTTGGCATAAAAAATATTTTTTCACTGCCTTTCGTATCAGCATATTCTTGTCTCTGTAATCTCTTTTGAGTGTATTGCTTCCCCTCAATGCTATGAAATTTGTGCTTAGTTAACAAACGCTGAAACCTAGATAACATATTAGAAACTGATTAGGAAAGCCATTTTAGGAGTTTCCCTCTCCAGTTCTGATGGCTTGTGCACAGTTACTACTAAGTATGTAATTAAAATAAAAGAGTTTTCCTCATTTGGGTTTTGTAATGATAACATGTTGGTAGGTCTCTTCAATTGTTTTATGTGTGTTGAAATGAAGCAATAGTGTGCTGTAATAGTTTTGTTTATTTTGAAGAGTTATGACAAAAGTAATGCCTTTGTTAAAAACAAATACAAATCCAGTTGGTTTTTCTGAAGAGAGAAATAAAATGCTGCAAGAATAACACAACATTCCTGCCTTCCTTGAACATGTGTTGGTGCAGCTGATGAGTAAAATTAACCACTGAGCAATTCCACTTCAGGGCTCTGTAACAATATGTCTAAAGACTATTTGGCAATTCAAATTAATAGCTTAAATATGTCAAATTTTGGAATTTTTGCTGTGCTGGCTATGGCCTTTGGCTAGCCTGAATAAGCCCAAGATCCCTTGGGGCTGTTCTTTGTGAGTTGAACTTGATCTCTTTTCCCAAGGTATAGATGCATCTAATGTTGTTCAATTTATCTCAGTCTAGAGGGGCACATAACTTTAGAGGGACTCGTTTCCTGAAGCGTAGAGCATTTCACTAGAAATTTGTGAGCTGGTAGATGGGAGAATTCACCTTTAGAGAAATATGGTAATTTTTACCATGCAATGAACAATTTTCACTTCCTAACACAACAATAAAATATGCAGTACAGAACAGACATGGAGCTGGAGGCCAAAGCTGAATATTGTACTCACCTGTAAGTAAATGTTTTAAATATAGTTATACTTTGCTGAGATTAACAGAGAAGGAAGGTGGAAGTGTTCAACAACAAAGGTCTTAGACCAGGTAAGCTTATGTAACCCCAAACAAATGTCCCGTTTTGCCCAGCACTCATCAGGTGGTACCAGGAATGTTGTGCTATTTCTCAGTTCTTTTGCCCTCTACCAGTCCCAGTCTAAATGTTGAAAAACTACTGAGGTGCTTGGGTCTTTTGGAACGTACTAATACGTGGAACATGCTAAGGTAGAAAGTAGAGGAATTGGGCCAGTCTAGCTCTGACTTTAGTGGGAACAGGAGCAAGATAAAGCAGGGGCTAGCAAAAGTTTGGGGAAAATAAATAAAAAGGGAAAATAAATATGCAAAAAATGATCACAGAGGAAATGACTGTTTTCTAGTTTTGGACGTTACTCGAATGGCAAGCCTGAAGGTTTAAATTAGCTGAAATGCTTTATCGACATTTTAAATGTTGAAATCCTTGGCCAGCTCTACTTTCTAAGATTCAACTGTTGTCCAGAAGATTTGGACAAGTAGATGGTGAGTAGGACTGGGAGAACAAACTAATAGGAAGGAAAGTGCAAGAAGCAAATCAATCTGCCAAATTAGACAGAGCAAAGGAAAAGGAAGAAAAACAGGAAAGAACCTAGTAAAATATAGTGGAAAATAAATAACTTCCAGTGTCCCAACAATTTCCTCTCACAAAGAGTATTAGCAGTACAAAGCAAATTACAGGCACATTTCTCTCTGGCTGTGGAAAGTAAGCTATTTAGGGACAACATATGGCATTTTTTGCCCCCGCAAAATGCAGATAACTCTATCAGGCATGAGTCTGAAAGTCCCACAGAAGAAGATGAGAGCACACATACGACCCAACAATGCAAGTTGAAGAAAGAACTGGGCGGTTAATGAAGGTAAACTTTTTGAGGTGCAGTCATGGAAATCTCTACCCATTTTGATCAGTTCTGCCTCAGGGACTGGTGTCATGGGGAATATAGGAAACCTGAAGGAATGAGGGTAATTTCTCTATGACCCAGCATCCTATGTTTCTGGAGATCTCCTGGGCAGGCAGACACGGTGGCTCTTTGGGACTAGAGCAGAGAAGGGGACATGTAAGCTAGTTAGTTTTATGCACTTCCTAGGTACTGATTTCCACTCTATTAGGTAGCAAAGAAGCCAAAGAGACTTTTACTCTCCCCCAGTGTGTGGGCTCTCAAAGATGGCATTTATTTAGGAATGATGCCACAGCACCAGCTGCTCACTGCCACCAAGTTATTGCAAGTTTTCCCAGCAGTTACCTATAATGATACCTTACTGAGAATAGCAAATCCTCCCCCATTNTGTTTAAACTGATCTTCCATGGAAGCAGAAAGCATATTGGGAGCCCAGCTCAGTGGCATGAAAGTTAAAGTGTGTACTTTAAATGAACCAATAATTCTTATGAAGGATTCCACAGGTGAATGAAAACAGTGTTAATAGTGTGATTTATTTACGTATGTTTCATCCTATATACAGATACTATGGTATATAGAAGGAAACAAATTCATCACAATTAAAGCGAATCCAGACTACGGAATGCACTTTATAGAATCAGACTCTTTAAAAATACACATGCATTTTCAGCTTCCAATCTATCATTGATTTAAGTGGAATAAAATGACTATCTTTCAGAATTCTAAAAAAATAAGGGAACAGCTTTGTTGTTTACATCATTTCTAGCTTTAGAATGACAAAATGAACCAGGGCGTACCATGCTACGATTTCACCCGTTGACACAAACGAAAAGGATAGAACAGACATAATACATCTGGTTTACGACTTTTAATTGCCTTTGTGACCCAGTTCATACCAAATCCTCTCAAGGCAAAGTCTCTTTCTTTGTATGCATCATGGGGCTAAATCTCTATCTGAAATATGTTGCTTAAAAAAACACCACCATGTTAAAAAGTAACAATATTTCTTGCTCACATAAATCTTTAGTACTTGCAGGTGACCTGAGAAAGTGAGAAGTGGAGAGTTCAGTTGTCTGGTGAATGAGTATGTTAAACTTTCCAAATAAAAGCTACTCCTAAAGCACCAGATTCTTTCAGCAATTAATCACTATACTGTTGTTTATTAGGAAGACACGCCTGGAATTTTTTTGTAACTCAGGTAACCTTTCATGGTTTGATGGATACAAAAGATAATTGTGTCTACAGTGATTTAATGAGGCTCTCTGATGTAATATAGTAGCCTGTGACTACTGAGTTGGTGTCTCTGTCCTGGGAATAGGGAAGGGATATTGGAGGAGGGCATGTGTACAGAAACACACCGTTATAAAAACAATCTATTGCTAATCACTTACAAGAAATATTTTCTATGTCATGAAGCAAGCCAGAACAGACTGCTGTGATAACAGCTCTGAACTTTGCTAGTAGTCTGGAAATCCTGTGGCAATGTTGAGTAGCTTCAACAAAGGAGATTTTACTGAATCGAGAAATGAACAACATGCTCAGCACAATATCCCTTGGACACACAATACTTTGACTTTCCTGAAGTCCGAGTATTGGCACTCTTTAAAGGGATGGAAGGATGGATCCTAAAAAACTTTGCTGTAATCAGGAGGTGAAACACTGCATATGCTGTGGAGCTGGCATCAGATGATGATGATGGTTATGTTTGTAAAAATGTAAACAGTATTTGCCTTGATTGTAACCATCCTCTCTATGGGCCAGGCACTAGATCTCTCCCTCACACACAGCACAGATGGGATTTAACTCTGTGCTGTGTCCAGCACTGACGGTTTCCTAACAACAGTGTCCCTCACTACTGCTCAGGCTATTAGAACATTAAAGGTAATGTAACAAAATCTTACTGCTCCTTGAGGCATTTCTTTAAAATTCATTCTTAACTCCCAGTTTTGTAATGTCTGCATTAAGTTAACTACTGGGTTTTACTCAACTATTCAAGTTCAGTCTGACTTTCAAAAATGGCAACGTAAAATTGCTTGTTCAAGGAACCTGTTCCTTCAGTTGCATCTAGCAACTTTATTTCTAAACAATGTATTTCCTTTGTTTATGTTGTGTGGTGTTTTTATTTTTTTATTCCTGGAAGAGTTAACCTTGGGAAGATTGGATATAATTCTTTCTTGTGCTGCATGACAATAACTATTTAGTATGTTCCAGCTGTATGACCTATAAGAAAACATTCCTATTCAGAAAACTGTTGAATATGTCTGTAGTCTACACACTGCTTAGAAATGATGGATTTGCTGAAGTGCATTCCTGAATTAGAACCGAACAGGTTGAAATGAAGGTGGTGAGCTCTCACACATGTACCTGAACAATTATCATCTGCAATAATGTGAAAAGCATGAAAAGTCTTTCTTGTAAATATTAAGATCCAAGTGAGCTTGGAATGCTAGCAGAAGAGAAAGATGAGGTTCCTATTTGCAAACTGAGCGCTTTTGGACATGGAACAAGAGGCAGTCAGCACAAGAACTCACAGTGGTTTTATGTATGCCCAATTTATCCATGGTAACTAGAAACTTTGAATGCTTCCATTTTTAAGTAGCCAGGTGGGGGCACGCTGTATTTTTCTCTGAAAAGACTCATCAGTTCTCTGAAAAATCCCAACCTTTTAAGAGTATTTCATATTGTAGAACCAAAATCATGACCAGCAAGCATTAGGAACTTTGGAGAAATCAGCTTTTACAGAGGAAATACATTTCAGATTATTTACATGTGCTCTGAATTACCTTTACTTTAACGTTTTCACTGGCAGTTTCTTCAGAAAATTCAGTGTTTCTAAATATTTAGGATGTATATTCAGAAGTGAAAATTTAAATGTTCTGCAAAGGTCCCCAAATTCACAGTGCTAGTGAATCCAGGAAGTGGGACACCCATCAAAGCATTGGTATTTTAGAGACAGCAAGGAGCATTAAACCCACTGGGGTTCAGGAATTCTGCAGATTCCTTAGCTTCTCAGCCTTTGCAAAACATCTGTCCTCACTTGCAAAGGCACTATCTGCTAGTGCTTTCCCAGCTTTGTCTTTTTAGAGCATCCCTAAAGCCAAGAATACCAGTTCCAGATCTCAGTAGGTTAAGCATGAGTGTAAATATTTTGTAGAGAAAAAACATCTGAAAAAATAATCTGGTCTGAGAGCAAAATTGACAAAACCAGTGTGTCAAAAAGCAAAAAAAGGAGAATAAAAGCTTAAATGCAGTATAAAATTAGAAATATCCTACTGAATGTATGACAGAATAATAACTGCTGCCCATGGCATTTTCTGGGAAATACAGGAGAAATTGAAGTTAAGGATTTGCAAAATTACCAAGAATTCCTGGTATGGTTTTTTGATACTCCAGCACTGACAGTTAATATCATCATATATTTTTAAAAAAAAATTCCTATCTTTTCTTTTTCTTGTCTCATTTAGATATTTAATGTAGATTTTCAATGCTAAAGTTTTTAGTTTGATTTCAAACAAACATGAATTTATCCTGCAAGATGCTGGACACTGTCCATTTCCATTCATCATTTCCCAGAAGTGCTTGGAACCTCCCAAGTTTTGCTGCTTTCTTGTGGGAATAAAGTCTTTGCAGGCAAAAAGGTGACCTTGGGATCTATTGTTGGTGTCTTTCAGATAAGCAGCAATACATGCTGAAGGTGCAGAGGTACTTCCAAGAAACGCTCATTACTTTGTAGTTACAGCCCGTACAACCTCTTTACCCTTTGCTAGGATTTTTTTCTGAAAACTCCTGTGCATACGAGGAATCTCTACTCACACGTGTAAAGGTGTTGTGTCTCAGAAGATCCGACTGAGTGTGCATCCAGGCCAGTGCTGATATTAGGCCAGCGGGCATTAGCATACAGGGGAGGGTTCTGCGCACTGTGGATAATGAAAATGACAGTCAGTCATCACCATACTCCCATAAGGTATGTATTGTAATTTCTATTTTACAGAGCAAATCTAACCTAAGTCAACAGTCTGAGCAAGTGAAACTTCTCTCTTTCCAAGTAAACTGTGCAAGTGTTACAGTAGTTGGGAACTTGGCAACGACGGATGAACTATTTGTGCACAGGTCACCTTCCATGTCTTCTCCAACATACTGTTATGTGACAAAATGGTTTATATCTTAATTCATTAAATTTATTTTTTACTGTAAAACAAATGATAATGAGTAGCTCTTTAAACTAATGTTTTATTTCCAGTGAGTCAAAGTTTTGGCATTAGTTTCATGGAAAAAACATTAATCTTCACAATTGAAATAGAGAGCTGTTGACTAAATATGACCTGACAAAATTAATTTTCAGAACTGTTCACAGATCTTTCTCATCAAATTTTAAGCAATTCATATTTGTTATTGACTGTTAAGGACTAATAGTTATTCTTTCTATTCCAGTTTAGTTACTGTGTCATTCACTTCCAGAACCAAGAAGAAAGGCACATTTAAATATCTACTGATATGTTTGTATATGTGTAAGGAACTGTCGGGTGTAATAGGAACAAACATTTGTTACTTACATTTAACCTTTGGTTAACTAATAATGTTGTGAGTTGTAGTTCACAGGAGGAAGAAATGTTTGTTCCCAGCTGTGTAATACAGACAAGCCTTGAGGGCTGTTGTGAAGTTCTTTGAATTATTTTTTCTCCTCTGTCCTGCTGGGAAATGTACAGAAATTGATACAAGACCCTGCTATCATTCATGTGGCAGCAGACTAGGAATGACTGCTAGAATGTCCGGGACATGCTTTATGTTTAGCACTGACAATCTAAGCAAGACAAATATGATTTATGGGACAATAGTTCAGATGGGGAATGAATGGAGATGTCTTGGTGAAAATATCAGCATAAGTAGGCTATGTGAAGGAAGTAGGTTTTAAGGAAGGATCTAGGGGAGATTTGGCATATGGCAGATGGGAAGTTATTCAAACTATAAGAGGCAACATGGAAAAAGAAGTGAAGCTGAGAGTGGGAGAAAAATATGAAAGGAACAGTAGGACAAGAGGGACACTGGAAGTCTGCTTTTCCTTTCCACATAAAACTAATCAAATACTTCTTCATAGCCTGAAAAGGTGACTAATGAACTTCTGGTGAATTCTGGTGTAGCCTCATGGATAATAATTAATAACATTTCAGAAAATGTCATCAAGTCTTTCAAACCTGGATATTTCTCCTTAGTAAACCAAGAATTTATAGTCTGAAAAAATTCAGAAATCATTATTTTTATTACTGTAGCACTTTTATTCAAGAGACTGTCCTCATTCAGAAGAGTTTATTGTCTGCTTGGACAAAGAATGGGCAAAGAGAAATACTACCAAAAGGTTTGTATTACAGAAGAGGAAAGAGATCTGCCAAGATTTGCCCAAGGACATGAAGGAAGCTAAAATGGTGGTGAAACTGAGACTCAGTATGCAAACCTGCAATGCTTCCGTCAAGTTATAGTTGCAGCACCAGCTTCCTAACAGCTAAAGATCATTCATATTCATTTCTGTTTTGAATAATGGACTCAATATACTCACACAAAACACTTTAGGAATGTCCTAGATCACTTTTGAAAGCTAAATGTATACTTGCAAACTGCTCCATTGCCAGGTCTATAAGAAACTTAATATAGTTTCACAAATTTCTCTAGTGGATTTTTATTCTACTTCAACTTTCTTTCCTTAGCTTAAAAACCACATACAGCTTTGCCTATCCCTTCCTAACTAATGTTGTCCCCAGTCCTTTTTCCCTGCCTTGTTTTGCCAGTGATACAAGCCTTGTCAATCCGTTCGTTTGCTGCTTCTCCAGTGAATTTTGCAGGGTGTACCATGCTGATCAGAAAGTGAGGAATCCTTTCCTTGAGCCATCCCTGTTGTCCAGCACCTCTTCCTTCCCAAGCTTTCCTTCTCCAATGTATTAACTGATGATCATCATTAGGCCAAGATGTGCATGGGTAGAAATTATAGGTATGTAATGAAAAAAGGAAGGAAAGTTAACATAATTTGTATGTAAGAGTTACACGGTTACCACCCTTTTTGTGGTTATTTCCTTTTCTTGAGGGAGAGCTAAAAACTGAATGACTGAGGTAAAGAGCATAAAGGAATGAATAAATTTAATGTCCATGTAGATAAAATCAGAGATAGACATGTAAAGAATATAAAAATTTATTTCTACCACAACTCCAGAGAAAAGGCTGCCAGAATCCCCAGCAGTGTAAGTGTGCCATGATTTACATCCCACAACAGCACACGTTGTGTACAGTAAGCACCGTGGTTCGTTTTACCCTATTACTTAAATAACTTGGTAAGGAATCTTTTGATTTGGGGTTAGTGTAGCCGTAAAATCTTTCTCTGCACTATTCTGAGAATGAACTTTAATCCATATCTTATCTTCTGCTTGAAAATGAACATCCTTTCTATTCTTATCATGTTTCTGCTTTTTTTGAATTTTTGAGCGTCAGCCATATTCTGTTTGGCAGTTACATGAAGTTGTTCCTGCTCAGCTATTTGTTGTGTTGAGTTACCTTTGAAATTCATCCCTCTTTTTATGACTACGCTCCAGAGGCCCTTTTTGATAACCTGCCCTGGGATAATACTTCCATGAAAGCCGGGCTTGCTCTGATACACTCACTGCTTTCTCATTAAACTGTACAAATCCTTCACCGTGATACAACATAGTCTATAGAGAAGAAAACCCCAGATAAGCATGTACTTCAGATCTGCTTTGTGCTGTTGGCTAAACTAGTCTCGGATCAGGTGACAGCATGGAGACGATCTACCTTCTTACCATCTAGACTAGATGTGTCTAGTGCCTTTTTTCTTCATAGGCACATCAGGGTTGTCAGCACCATTGTATGAACTGGATTCATCAAGTGGTCAGTGTTGCAGTATAACATACAGTGTACTGTGCAATAAAAGTGTATCGTGAACGGTTTGGAACACGCTTGTTTTATTTACCTATCAGTCCATCATACTGACAATGCATGTATTTAGAACAAACTATCCTTTAAAATAAAAGGGCAGTCCTTCAGATTATAGCATTTTCCTGACGTAGGGAGGTCAAATGCAAGGCCTAAAAAGACTGCCCCTTTCCTTAAAGCACACATTCAAAGGTTAAGACCTTTTCTCTACCCCCAACCATTTCTCAGCCCTCGCTGGCAGCAGTGCCTGCGCTCCCCCTCCTGCCTCAGGCCCCAGGTCCATACCCATGGGAGGCGATGGTATTTCTGAACAAAATGTTGGGTCTTCCTCACAAAAACATCAAGAAACAACCTGCAGGCAATGCAAGGAGCAGTGCCGCAGGCAGAGGCACAGCCCCAGCCCCGGGAGCACCCGGCTGGCCTAGGCCCCTTGCCTGGGGCTGTGTCCTGAGGTGGGAAATGGCTGCCCAGCCCCCTGCCCGGGCTGGGGTGCCTCACTGCCACTGCAGGCCACTGGGTGGTTCAGAGCTTTTCCCTGTTGTTGGGGAAAGGTGTGTGTTTGTGTTGGGCAGTGAGCACACAGAATCGTTAGAAGAGAAAATATATTCCAAAGGAAATGTCCTTTTTCTTTAAAAAAAAAAAAAAGCTGGAGAGATTTCCTTGCTTGCTGGTAGAAAGCACAGTTCTTGGCAAGCTGGGCCCTGTCAAGACTTTACTTGGAACTTCCAACAGATACTTTGCTTAAAAACCCTTAAATCTTTCCTTCGGGTAACAACAGTATGCAGTAAGTAAAAAAGAAAAAGGACAATATGGATTTAAATGAGAAAAGTTTTTCTTCCATATGAAAATCTTCATGTAACCTACAGAAGTAAGAACACAGCTTACATTCACTTTATTCTGAGGGAAGACTGTAACTAACTGGCCTATCTGTAATGTTTTTGGAGTGATTCCACTATAAATATGCTCTTTATAATTAAACTAGCCAAGTGATTTATTGGACTTGCAGTTCAGATTCTGCTGCACTGAAGGGATTTTGCTGCATTTCTTTTAATGATGATCATGGTCTTCTCACCTGGTGGAATTTAGCTTCAGCAATTCTGTGGAGATAAAAGGTGCTTGCAGGTGTTGCAGAGTAATAGTTTTAAAGTTTGATTGGGGTGATGACCCTTTCAATTTATGAAAAAGCTTCTATCAAACTGATTATAAGAAGTAAAAAGGTGGTGGGTTTTTTTAAAATTATTTATGGTATCCTACCTGAGTATGAAGCTTTAGTATTTTAGTGGCTTTGAAAATGCTAATGGATGGATTGTGGTCTGTGGTATAGTGAACAGTATGAAATCAGTGAAGCTCTCACAGGCTTCTGTGGAATTTGGGTGGGGTTTTGCATACATGAATTATTTTATAAAGTTATCTGAAAAGTGGACTAAGTACTAGTAAGAGTAACTGCCAGATGGAGGATTTTTCTGACTGGTTTTTCAGTTTTATTTCTCAGAGTTATTATGAAGACTTAGATACAATAATAGTATAAATTAATTTATGAAATATATCTGTTACATAGAAAGCAGTTATTGATTGAAGCTCTGGATTAGAAGTGAACTCTTAATTTTACTCTGCTTCACTGCTTCTCATCTATTTGCTTGGTGATTATTTTTTTTTTAAAATCAGTTTTCATTTGGCACTTCAGTGTGAAAGGTTACCTCTTTTATTGTGATAATTATTTTTTAAGCTTTTGTTTGAAATAGTGGTTAGCTGTAGCAGCAAAGATTGCTAGTCACAGAGAGAAGGTCGTTGTGTTTAACTTTGTGTTTTGTAAATATGAAGCTAAAAGGATTCTGAGTCCTTAAAGAGCATACAGTTCTGGGTATTGGAGAAGGTGGTTTCCAGACAGCAAACACAGGAAGCACTACAGCTGTACTAATCTGGAAGAACATTATGGTAAACTGTGACAACAAACTTGAGTTGAGGATCTCCTTCCAGATTTCTGCAGAAGGATCACTTGTCAGTAAAACAACAAAGTTCATACGGGCCAATGACTTACAAATTCCTTTCAGTATATTTCAATGTGCACTGCAGCTGACTAGTTCCCTCAGGATGGAGGAAAAGCTGACATTTAGTATTTTCTTATAACATTTGAAAGTAATCGAAATGCAGGAGCACATAGAGACTTACATGATAGCCCCTGGTGTCTTGTAATTCACTTGATTTGCAGTGTTGTGGTGCTGAATTAGCAAAATGAAATAATTGTATAGAAGTTCTCTCCTCCCCACAAACATTTGGATATTGCAGCTGAGGGAAAAATAGCAACTGGGCTGCAGCACTTTTTGCTCTTTGGAGAACAGCTGCAACCATTGCATCAGGCAGCGCGGTGAAATTGCCAAAGCTGCGTTTTGGAGTATGCAGGTGGAGAGGGTGATCTTGATGAAGCGAGCTTTCGGGTTTTGGTAAGTGCTTGTTTGAGGGCACGTCAGAGAGTTTCTGAAAAGCAGCAGCCTGTAGTAGGCTGCAGCAGCCTGGGAGCGGGTGCTCCAAACCTGCGTCTTGAACCTTTCCCAGTCGGGTCACCAGCCTTGTTAGTGCTGCCCAACTGCTCCCCCTTGTGCTAGCTACTGAGGGCTTTCTTCACACCCTGTCGTGTTCCCAGGCGTAGTCCAGAGGAATATTCTTTTGTACTTTTTTGGGAAGTCTTAATAGTTGATTCATGCAATATACATAGTTCGTTTATTTTCAACCTTGTTGCCTTCAGTAATTTCACATGGAGCGGATCATTAAGTAAATATACTTCAGAATCTATGTAATGAAACATTGTTTGCTGGACTTTGGTTCTGTATGCTTCAGCTGATATGATTTTCTGACAGACAAAATAGTTTTATATACACACACATATGTACTTACTAAGACGAAGAGCATATTGAAAAAACCCACTATTTTAAAAAATGGAGTAAAATGCCTCAAAGATGTGCATACCTGCCATAGTGTCTTGTTCCTCAGCAATACCAATTTAGCAGTTAAATGACCTCATGTATTCCTAGATACCATGAATAGTCTTGATACACTTGTGTATGTTGAAAAGATGGTCCTGAGATTATTCAGGTAAAAAATGGCTCACAAAAAAATTCCTCCTTATATTTAAAGGGGTGTGTGCATGGGAAAACTATCTATTATAAAACACTCATTTTACTACTGTAAGCCTTAGATTAATCCTCTCTCTTTTTACAATATTCTATTGTAATGTCTTTCAGGAGATTTGATGTTTCTTAACGCCGCATAAAATACTTCTTTTTATTTTTCTTTTGCTGCAGGTTATTTGAGATACACAAGATTTTTATAGCCTATATCACATACTTAGAGTAAAATTGATTTCCACTTGGATCCTTGTGTATTTGAGCTCATAAACATTTGTTAGAGTTAACAAATATTTGTGAATACGCCAGACCATTCTAACATATCTGAAACTGTGTTGATCTTTTTAAAGATTACTGGGATTTGTTATTTTTAAGATAACTTCTGCTATACAGGAACAAGTTCCTGATGATTATGCCATGTCTTTGCATTTTTACTGTTAATAGAATACATGTGTATTATACTAAAACCCATATGCTCAGTCCCTAAGTTGTTGTATGAAAATTAACTGGTTTTTATTTAAAGCAGCAGCAGGATTTTATTTATGTAAGCAGCTTTTAAATATAAATATTTTTCAGCATGAATTTTAATGATGTTTGGTTATGTTCCCACAGTTCTAAAAATTAATATTTTTATTAATATAATAGATATGCACAGAAGGTGATTTCTGATTAAAAGTAATAAAATGTATTACCAGTTCCCTCTACCTGACACCTGCCCCGCCCAAAATAACACCAGTTATTTGGAAAGAGCCTTATTCTTGAAATCAGATGTAGTTACAGTATCTTGCAGAAAATAGAGATGAGGAGGGATATAAATGCAAAAAGACTAAAGACTAGTGACAGTGTCATAAAAAGGAATATGTTTGTGGAAGCGTAGAAAAAGTTTTTAAAGTTATACAGCTTATCAAACACTTCTCAATTTATACATAGTTAAGTTAAGACCAAGCAGAAATTATTAATGAAATCAATGTTATATTCTCTAAATGTTCTTTAGTTAAGGCCATTATAATGTGTTCATCTGGGCTGGAGGCAGCGTGTTGCTAAATGTTTCATGTTGGTTAACACAAGTGATTACAACTGTTAAGGGGCAATGTTAGACACAAGGTGGTGCAGATTAACACAGGTGCATAAGAACTTTTGTACAGTAGTCTTCCGCA
Organism: Pandion haliaetus; assembly: GCA_013401275.1. Taxonomy (NCBI): domain Eukaryota; kingdom Metazoa; phylum Chordata; class Aves; order Accipitriformes; family Pandionidae; genus Pandion; species Pandion haliaetus. Next base: position 25,448 of record VYZV01035413.1, on the reverse strand, counting down.
AACAGGCAGGTATTCATCAATTCAGTGTGGTCTGCCATCTGATGGTGTGTGGTTAACATTTTTGCTGCTCACAGCTAAAGTAATTTAGTAAATGACAAACAGAATTCTTAAATGCTTTCAATGGATTAATTAAATGGATTTTTTTTTTTTTTTAAGAAGGTAAAGGGAATACTGCATCCATTTGCTGCCTTTACTGCTGGAAAAATAATGATGAGCAGAAGTTTTTTGTGTTACCTTGGTAAAAGATCCTCTGGAAGTCAAACATTATTAACTTTAACAAAGTAGCTTTGATGGCAGGGAAGAGACAGCTGATACTACACTTCCCTAACAATAAACCACACTGACAGATAAAAACAAACATGTGTGCGATAACATATAGCATTTCAGAGAATGGAGCCAGAAACTAACGTAGACTGACGTGATCTTTGCTTTCTTTTAAAGGCTGTTACTACTTTTGAAATGGTTACTTCTGAAAAGAATTAAAAATTAATTCTGCTTTTATGACAACTTTATATCATACTACTGAAGTAGGCGAAAGCAAATAGATGTGCCTCATTTTGTTGGGCTGTAATTTTTGGAAATTGGTTCTGATGTTGAAGATTATTTTGCTTAAAATTATATGCTAAGGCTAATAATCAGAAGAAGCAGTCTATTCTTTTGTCATGATGATGTGATTATTCCTTCTTCTCTATTTTCTGCTCTGTTCTCCTGAACTTGCTCTTTTTTTGCACTCAACTCCGGACATACTAGAACTGCTTTTCATCCTTCTTACCTGAGCTGGAGAACTATTTTATTTTTCGGTTATGTCTTTATACTGAGGACAAACAGATGTAGTGCACTTGCTGATATAAATAATACTAAGAAAAGAGGAGGAAAATGTTATTTTTTGCTTCTGTTGATCAGAATCTCTGTGTGTTCAGTGGTGTGCTGTGGTAGAAGAGGTGGCAGATGCCCTTGCTGTGCTACTGCTTGCAGCCTAGTGGTTAGGGTAGTTTTATGGAAGGTGGAAGGAGTGTTGAACTTTTTTCACTGAGGAGGTTGTACTCTCAGGTTTCTTGTTTTTTGGATACTCTGATTACTGTTCGACAGAGTGTTGTTTTCACTGTACTTACTTTCAAAGAAAAGTGAGCTGGTCATCTATATCCAACAAGATGACACAGGCATCTGAAGTGCAGAATGGGGTTTTGGGATGTGAGGAAGAGTCTCACTTAGGAGTAAGGTGGATTTTCAAACATGTCTGAGCACCTACAGCCAAGCATCTTGATGCTGAGCATTGCCATGTTTAAGTCCTGTCATGAATTGAACCATGCTCTCTGATGTCTCATTGGCAGTAATGTCATGACAGGAGTGTCTTTCCAGTCCAATTCCTGCTTTTTAAAATTTTAATAGCAAAAGCAAAGTATTTATTTGGGAAAAACAGTGTGCTACTATCAACAATGTAAAAAAGGTTCTAAATCTTATAGCCAAAGCTGTTTTCAGTTTTGTGATGTATCCTAGAAACTACAGAACGTGCACTGAGTCTATGCTTTAATCACGCTCGTATATTACAGTCCTTTTTAGAGCAGATTTCCACTGTAGAGTTGATGTCAGCCCCTATTTTCATTTACATGTTTCTTGTGAGCTGCTTTTCAGACTGCATCTTTCTCATCCAGACCTCACAGCAGATTTCCTTAGGCTTTACCTTCCCCAGGAAGACAGGTGCTTTTAAACCAAGAAGGCAGAGCAGTTTGTTACTTATATGAATTGTCAATATGTGCAAAGAGCAGAAGTTGTTTGTATTTGCTGGTAACATTACCATGTGTTGTAAAAGAGCACGATTCTTCTTTGGGTGGGTGAATTCATGGGCTTGGTTCCTCTGAAGGCAGGAGCGATACTGTAAATAATGCAACTGATACAGTGAGAGATGTGGGGACAAACTCAATAAAATGGTACAGCCTGCCTGCTGAGAGTACCTCTGCCCTGCTTTTAGGAACAAGTTGTTTCTCTGACTTGTAGAAGTAGGCTGTGGTGGTACCACACCGCAGTGGGGTTTGTCTGTCCGTGGCTGGAGATGCTTGAATGAAAACTTCTGTGCCTTATGTGCAGTGTGGTGCTGCACAGCTGAAGGCAAGGCTCTTCCATTAGTCCAGGGTCTTAGCAGGGGGGTGAGGAGATGGACAAACACGTAGTGTTTTTTACCTGTCAGATTCTGCTTTGGGAGAAAATGTTTGTAGAAGGTGCTTGAGCTGTGAGCGGAAGCAGCAGCAGCAGTGTTAAGTCAACTCTGAACAGTATTTCTCATCAGCCCCCAAATTTTGATTAGCTTCTTGATGCTTGCACGTAGCTTCTGAATACATGTATTGCTTGTCTGTACTACGCAGTTAATTTTTTTTTTTTTTTAATTTGGCAAAGGCTAATTCTGTTATTGGCTATTACCTATTTTTTATAGTTAAAATTTTAAAAATTGTTTTGGATTATCTCCAAGCACAAAATATTATATTTTAGTGGAATACCTGATTTACTATTGTGGAGTACAGAAACTAGTAAGTCTTCCAACCTCAGCCTTTTTTTTTAATCATTGTGTTAAAAATAGACTGATAAGCTTGGCCGCAAAGGATTAATGCAGGGAAGAATCCTATATTCTCTTTTCGTTCCCCCCTGTTATCAGGCTGATCCTTTTCCTGAGTCATTCTGTATTTCCTTTTCCAGGATGCTTTATATTCACCATCTTCAGATGTTAGTTGAATCAGTGTCAGATTTCCTGAAATAGATATTTGAACTTGTACATGCTACACATTGCTTGTTGAGGTCCTGATTTACCTTTATCACATGGTAATCTTATGTTATTTCACTTACAGCATTTTAGTTTTCATATGGTAGCTGAAATTACATGTACATAAGATTTCTGGTCTACCGCTTCGCCTTATCTTGGCATGCGAGCTTTCCACAGGGGTACGCTTTGCATGTGGGAAGAAGTGATTTGAATTTGGCATGTGCTGAATACAAATACAGTCTGAGATTGCACAAGAGCTGTGCCCTCTTGTGTTCACTTGGAAAAGCAACCAAAGCATAAGAAAATAAAGCAAACCTACAGAAATTAAGTTGGTAGGAGTTGATGTATCATGAATCCTCTGTCTCAGATCCCTGCAAGAGTCTCAAACTATGGAAACACTGCATTTGAGGATTCCAGCATTTGGCAATTTCTCTTCTTCCCTGTCCTGGGCAGTACAAGTTAGACCACTTTCATTTCATTTTAAATGAAAAGAAGGCAAAGTGTAAGAGCACAAAATAATAGAGTGCAATAATAAGTAGAAAGAGTAAATACCTGAAAATTCATAATTGGGTCAATTTCCCACCCCAAAAAAGTGACATGCAGTAATAGAAGCTTTGCAAACTAAACCTTCCTAATCACGTTCTGTCAGTTTTTAGAAGGTGATTTGGTATGCTTTGTGCTTGGCCAGTGAAATTGTTTGATGATATGAAAGCATTCTGTTAATTACATCTTTATGGTATTGTAAATTAATAAATATGGATATAAAATGAAAATGCAGTGAGTTATGAGTTCAGCTTGCTTTCAGTGGAGCTGTAGGTATTTCTAACTTGTTTAGTTTATCCACAGTTGCAGTGGAATACACTTATATATGGATTTTTCCCATGCATTTTTAAATACTAACTCTATATTGATGTGTCTACCGTGCACCTCCTTCCATGGTCTTTAGGTTTATTCCCTGTAGGGAATTGCAATATATGTAAGTCATGTCTTAGGCTGATCTCTTCTTTCACGTGGAGAATATATTTTGGTTTGCATGAAGTATCATCATTTTTGAAACAGTATTGTTTTGTTTTGTGAACATTAAGTTTTTCACTTGTGATTTTTGGGAGAACTATGATTACAGCAGGGTGGCGTTGTGGGTCTTGTGACATTGCTGAATATCTATATAACTGTCATTTTATATGTAATACAACACCTCAGTAAGGACTTGTTTATTGCAGATCAGTTGTTGCCTTGCTGGTTTGTGGTACTGTGGGAGGGAATCAGTCTGGAAAAGAAACAGGGGTTTGCTTTATTGGGATTATGATCCGTAAAACTGGAGTGGCTTGAACATGATTTTAGGTGTCACTAGAAATCAGAAACAGTCAATTTGGCTAAGTCCTTGAGAACCGTTTGCCAAGTCTAATCTGAGTTTCTTGTCAGCCTGACTAATTTCAGAGGTTTTCTTTTGCAGGAAATCACATTGTATACTTGCTTTGTAGGGACTTGGACCCAGATAGAGAATGTGCATATGAAATGAGATCATTTACTGGCTTGGAATGAATATTGTTTTGTAGCTTAGGTTGGTACTCTGGTAAAAACTGAGATGTAAGTTATATAAAGAACAGATAAATCTTGAAGTCTGAGTGAATTGTTGAATACTATGGAGGATAAAATTTTAGTTTAAGGAAGAGTGAGGCTTTTGAAGTAAACATGTAGAACTTTTAGATGCTTTTATAAAAAGTAAAATATATAGATACCTGAGAGGTTCAAAAATCATGTCCAGATTGAGAATGTGTATATTTGAGCAGTGTTTAAATGAAAACACTTTTCCCTTTAGAGTATAACTGATGGCTCAATGTGTAAAAGTCCTTATTCAAGAATAAGAGTAGAAACCCAGATGGCATAAATCTGATAATTCACTTTCATTTGTCTTGAGTATCATTAGTAAATAGCTGCAGCTAGAGGATAAGATTTTTTTAATAGGGTTACCCCTTTTCCCTCATCTTGGCTGGTGTAACATATGTGGTCAGGTCAAAACAAAGCTGTTTGCTTCATGTTTGTTTTCTTTAACTGTGGGACAGCTTTGCTGTATCTTATTAAAGTGAGAGTCCAGCTCTGAGAAAATCACTGTGCTTAGCAGAATATTGTGCAGACCATATCCTTATAGATGGTATCTGTAGATCACACATGCTGTAACAAAACCACCAAAAACCCCAAATAACTTGAGGCCATTGGTGGAAACATCCACTGTGGCATAATGCTAAGGATATGCTGAGGACAAATAATTTGTGATCTTTGCTTTTGTAGCTGAAAACAAAAGCTGGTTTGAGGCATTTGTTTCCTACCAAAGCCTGGAAACAATAAGGTTTTGCAAATGTAAGTGTAAGGCTTTGTTTCAGCTCTGTGTGTAACTAATGGAGTGAAATTAAGCAATGTGCTAAGGACTGGTCTGGGCTATCTGTTTATATGACCAGTTTATATTATTGTTTTGTGGCATATTGCCTTGGAGGCTGAGGTGATGACAGGCCTCAGTCTAGAATTGCAACTATTTATGTGTGACCTGTCCACAAGCTGTATCCCATCTAAGAGTTCAGGACATCCCAGTAGCTCACGGTGTGGGAAGGCACCCACCTTCTACAATTCTCAGGGACAAGTTTTCCAGGAGCAGAAGACTGGTTCATGTGGATCTGTATGTTTATGTCCATTCTTTCCAAGGCTTAGTATTTTCTGTGGAGGCATGGGCTTACCGATAAGGCAAGATTTGTAGCCCACTGCAATTTTTTTCTTTGGGCAGATTAGTCTTTGGTTGTCTCTCTGCGCCAGATCCAGTGTGGCCACCTCCCAGGGCAATTACTCCTGCCTGGCCTGCTCCTGACTATGTTCCTCACCTTGGCTGCTGTTTTCATTCTCTTGCTTGAGCTGTTCAAGTCCTGCACCTGAACAACAGATGGCTGTGGTACTTGCCAAAAAGAATGGTGAGTTTTTCATTATTACTGCTGAGATGTTTCTGCCTGAGATTGTTGAAGTTTCTTTAAGTAAAGGCAGTGAATTGCTGTCAACAGGAATCCAGGGAAAGATGGGATAGGAGTGCCACATGGTATCAGTGTGGAATTGGGGCACTTAGAAAGAAACTGTAATTTCCTGTATAAATCAGCTTTTTGCTTCTTGAGCTGTTTCAAGGCATGTTAGCTTTGGATAAGCATATTATTTCTCTTCAGGTATCTGACATAATCTCTTTGAGTTACCCACATGTAGTTAAAATGGTCTTATAACCCTTTGCTGTGATCTTCCTGATCCTGTAGATTATAGCATTTGGAATTGTTCTGTAGTTCAGTGAGTATCTAAAACTTCCGGGTTTGATGCTCAAAAGACAAAAATGTTGATGCTGACTCCCAGAACTGGCATTCAGCTCCTGTGCTTCTGATGAAGGGCTGTTAGTCTGTAAAAAGAAAATCACTGACACTATGGTAAGTTAATATTGTTGAGGCATTCTGTGTGAATTGAAATGTGGCAAAGTTGCAAGACCTTGAGAAAGGATACATTGAGAATGTGAATTAAAGAATGCCATTGTATAGTGCAGATTTTCATGGGCAGAGGAGTTTTTGTCAAGTTCAGGAAGGAATGAAATGAGCCCCTTGCTACCTGAAAAAAAATTTTGAAAAATCACTTTTGATCACCTATAGATTGTAGTTCGTCAGTTAATTTGAGTATAACTGACTATTTCTAAAGTAGAGTGAATAGAAATACTATCTTACTTATGGAATATTATCAAAGATATGGGAAAACACTTTGGTAGTTTGAGGCTGGACTAAGTGATCCAGGAGTCTATATATCCTTAAACAATGTGTATTCTTTGTGTATATAGGTAATTTTAGAACTGATACTCAACATTGTTATATGGTTTCAACAGAAACCCCAAGGGTCCTTTCAATCTTTAAGCTCTGAAATAACTTGTTCTGTGCTTTAGAATTAAGGGTTGGTTTGTTTGCTTTTTGTTGTGTAGGGAGAAAATGATATACTACAGCATTTTTTCTTTTAGTTTTGAGCCTTTCTTAATATTGTGGCATATTTTCAATCTGTTCAGTGCTCTTGGTCTATCTAAGCATAAACATAGCAAGTAGAAGGACCTACAGTAGTAGAATATTCTCCTGTAATTTCTGAGTCAGCTCTAATTATGATTGGCTTTCTTTGTTGGTGACATAGACGTGATCCCTTAAACAGAAAAAATGCACAAAAAGGAGATTAGATGGGATCATGTACATCTTCTTGTTGCCCTCCAAAAATGTGTAAATGCATGGGTTGTCAAGAACAAAGCTGTGATCTTGAAAACCCCAGCACGTGTTGCTTTATTCCAGTTATATCTAGACTGCATACTCCATTTGATTTTTGAAGTTCTGCAGATACTAGAATTGCATATTTCTGCATGCCTCAACTTGCCCCCCTCTTCACGAGACTGGGGCATTTAGGGCTCTATGGATCCAAGGTGGAGGACCTGACAGGTATGCTCTGGGAGGTTCTGGTGAGTGATTGGGTGATTGGGCTCTCCACAACATACAGGGGTCAATATCACTGTCTTTTGAAATGCAATTGAAGGAGATGGAAAACAACTTCTTATATCAATCTGACTAGCTGGAGCCAGTGCCCTAAAAGTAGGAGACCCAACTTCAGTTTCCTCTGCAGCTTGGCAGTAGTGTGAGGTTCTAGACCTGGCTTTTGAGTCCAAGTGTTTACAAGGTTAGTGCTCTGGTACGTAACTTTTAGGCACATCTTTTATGGGATCTAATTGTAATTCTGCTCCCAGCGTGCTACTAGTTTATCCTCTTCTTTCATATGTAGGTCTGAAAGAAATCAAAACATGTACATTGGTGTTAGCAGCAGCTTTCTTTTTGCCTGCATACTCAGATTTGATTTATAATCTTGATGTTGTCAGCATCTGACTCTAATTAACTGGATAAATGAAGCTGAGATCTTGACTGAATTAGCAGTTGAAGAATGCATCTTACCAGAAGCAGATGGAGAGAAAAAACAGTGTATTTAGTTTATGGCCATTCCCCTGGTTTATGGCCATTTCCTATTTTTAAGGGAAAAAGTTCTGCCAAATCAATTCTTGTCAAATGCTAATTAAATTATAGTGAAGATTAATCCTGATGTAAATACATTATTTCAATGTTCAGGAGAGTTATAAATAGTTTGAAGACTTAAGAGCTGTTATGAATACATACTTAATCTGGAGTGCATTTGGGAGAGGGAAAATGCCAATTAGACAATTCAGTGACAGTTTATATAGTTTAATTTATCCTTTGTAAATAACGTTTGTTGTTATTAGCCTCTGTTGTAGATAGAACTCGGCTAAATCTTTTTGTCGGTAAAAAAATTCCTTATAGTGACATTTATACTGTCCTCTTTAACATCTTCCTTTTCTTTCCTTACTAGAAAACTTATAGTTTTACAAAAAAGCTAGTGTTGCCATTTCTAGCCTGTGGAAAAAGAAAGTGAAGCAGAAAGATACTCCCTAGGGTCACTGAACAGGCTGAGAATAAAATCCATGTCTGCTAGCTAGCTCCATATGGTGCCTTAAATGCTGTGGAAGGAATATCCTTTCATGGCACTTTCTACTGCATATGTTAAGAAATTGAGCAAGCAGCTTCAGTGGTTGCATTACCCTGTGTATAGTCTGATTCTTAACTTTGAGTAGTATGTAAACAATGTGGGGAGAAAGACTCCCATTTGAAAATACTACATTGTTAATTAAAAAAAAAATTCCAAGCCTTGCTTTCAGAATATTTTACCTTCTTCAAGGACAGGTCAGCCCCTTACTCAGTACTGGTGAAAAGACTTCCTTAAAGAGGTAGCATGTCTTGGTGAAGAGCTGTTAACACTGTTACTATGCTGCACAACTTGTTTTTTTTCCAGCCAGCCGCTCTGGTCACCAGTCAGTGCTCCTCAGGAATGTGTTTGGAGACAACCTTCAGGGAAAGCTCCATTCGGGTTCCAGATTGATGAGGTAAAGCAACAGACCTTAGCATTTCCTTAGTCCATCACAATGGCGCCTGCAACACCTCAGTTCACCACTGTGCTGGCAGATGTATAAAACAAAGTTGGAGTTTAATTTATTGGTAGTGGAGAAAAGACATCTCTGCTCCTTCATCTGCAGTATTCTATGAATTATATGCTCATGCAAGGTGAAATGCTGAATTTTTCTTTGCACCATAATTTATGATGCATTTGCTGCTAACAGATAAGAAAGATTTGCCAATTTTCAGTCATACACATTATATATACAAGCTGGAAATAAATATTTTTTGGCTTTTGTTGGAAGGTTCAAATTTATCTGAAAGTGAAGTGTAAGATAATGTTACACACCACCAGTATCTGTAGCCTTTTGAAAAAAAAAAAAAGTTTTATCTTTCTTGTCACAGTAAAGAAATAGTTTGACATTAAAAGTAGAGTTGTTTCTAATAAACAAACAAAACCCCCTTGCAGTAGGCTATTGCATCTGCCATAGTATGGAGACAAATAGCATGTGTGTGAAAGTGACAGCTAGTGCAGAGAACATAACAGTATCCTGTTACGCATTTGCATCAATTACACAGGGCAAAACACTGTGTCACTGAGGGAGCGTTCTGTGGTGGCCACCAGTGTTTTTCTAGGTGAAAGGGTAATTATTTTGCTGTTAGTTCTTAATTTATTAATAGTCAGCACCAAATGTTAGGGTAAAGGATTATTCCAAACACAGTGACAGATCAGCTGTGTGGAAGATGTAGTGATTGTGCTGCTGATAAGAAAAGCTATTAGTATAAAGATAAAGGTCAGTTTGGAATGTGAATGGTGTTGAGTGGCATTTAAGAAAAAATGAAAAATGAAATGAAACTCTGTACTTGTATAACCTGGTACAAGTCTGCAGAGGTAAGTGAAACTTTAGGTTGCCATTCCAGCTAACCATTTTGGTCATACTAGTATTACAAAAGAAACAGTCGAGACCCTGATCGAATTTAGATTGAAATAAAAATGTCAGACTTTGAGAACTTGGACTGGGTCTTGAAAGTCAGGCCTGGGTATAAGTACTCAGACTAAAGTAGATGTACTAAAGAAGATGCATTCAATCCTTTATTGTGTTTATACTATATTGTTTCTTCAGAAAGACTTTATATGTTGTGGGTCTTTTTAATAAGTGTTGACTTTTGAATGTGAAATGGCAGGCATTTTGCTTCAAAAAACAACACAAAACTCAGTATTTTTGTGACTGGAATTCCTTGCACCAATAATTATTTCCCTTACTTGCTATGGATGCTGTATGTTTCTCTAAGTAGTGCTCACGCATTTCCATGAGGTTTTCAAAAGTGCGAACTGATTAGCGGCCATTTGAGGAGGGGATGGGAAGGCTTAAAATACATATTTGTCTTTGATATATTATGTCTGAAAAATCAGATGAACCACTTTCTTCAGATAATATGCCTCAAAAAGTTGCCGGGAAATGAAATGCTTTTGATTTTGTGCTAAACTTAAACATGCGTGTGTAAAGCATGCAAGATTGTATTGAGACTTATCTAGAAGGACAGCAGGTTCACTGTGATCTTGCAGGGGTGACATCTAAAAGCCAAGATTACTCCTGAAGTACACTTCCCATTAGCCTGCTCTCATTTGAACCAAGAGTGCTCCAATGATGCAGCTTTTTCTGCTGGAGAAAATCTGTTATATGAACTGGCTTTGACTTTACAGATAAAGAAAACCTGAAAAATTTGTTTCACATTTAGCCAAATGTTTGTAGAATAATTTGTAGATTACTTGCATACCGCATAGCTGTATGCAATATGGCATTCACACCTCATATGTACAGAGTACACAGCTCCTTAAACTCTTTGGTGCATGTAGAAACAGCAAATTTTTAGGTGTTTTTTTTTCTTTTTCTTAGATGTTTTTGAACTGCAACGTGTAAAATTCACCAAATGGAATACAGAGAGAATCGCTTGCCTCTTTCACTTCCTGGGCTCAGTTTGTTTTCATCAGATTAAATCAGGAATAACTTGGGTAAGACCCAAAGTGGAATAAACAAAGCTTTCAGAAGGAACAGTTTCCTGCTTGGAGTAAAGTTATTCACTAGGTTATTCTCCTGTAGAGTATCTCAATTTGCTGTTGTTGCTTGCTTTTGTCTTCTGGGATCTGTGTTTATAAGCTAAAATCACAACCTTTGCTGGTAGCTGGCATAAAAGAATTTATTTACTATGTTGCATAAACCTGACAAAAGCAAATTTCTGTTCAGTTTTTCTTGAGATATTTGCCTTTATTGTGTGGGGTGAGTTCAGGAATCTCTCCTTTACATACTACGTTTTTTTGTTTAGTGACAGATTTATCACTAAGGAGAGAGGCTATATGAGAGATAGTGGGAGAGGAAGTGAAAGATATATAGGAATACATTATTTGATTTTAAAACTGTGGAATTTCTTCCTTGTCTAATGAAGCATGTAATGAAATGCATTAAGAAATCATTGCCTATCTCTGTCTCCTCAAGGCCCATGGAAGAGAATTGAAGGGGTTTTGCCCTCTTGTAAACACTCAGAGATGATTGCCAGGGCACGGGTGGTCGTTCCGCACAGACACCACCGAATAATGGGACAAGGGGACAGGTCAGAGGAGACCGGATTAGCTGTCTGGGAGGAGGGCAGGACAGAACCAGGAATCCTGTAGTCAACTACTAAGTTTAAACACAGTTCAGTTGGTACAACTGAAGCACACTTAAAGTCATTTCTTTCTTAGATTTGATGGCTTTGTTTACAATAGCTCTGCAGAACAGGCCTTCTTAGGAAACTTGGGTTGGATTTTAAGCATGATTTTTAGATGTCCTACATTTCTTAATTTTGCAGTTTTATTTTAAAACATCCAAATACTATGTAGTAGGGTAGGGAAAAAAATAATTTTTTTCTGGTGAACCTGCATTCTGCAGAAGTTGAATTGACTCAAAAAAGGTGAGTTGTTTGTGAGGCACTGCCTTTCTTTCTATAGACTAATTTTCATTTTTTTTCTTTCCAAATTTTCCTTTGTATAAAATTTTCACAGTTTTACGTTGTTTGGGTTTTTTTAAATTATATTTTTTTGATTCCAAAATGTCTAGTAACTGCTCAGCATGTCTCAGTGCTTGAGGTTTGGTCATGCTTAGCCATTTGCTAACTCTGCCAATGAAAAAACCACAGGGGGTTGGCAAAGCTATTGACAATGCCTTTTTCAGTGTTTAAGCACAGTAATAATAAACTGGGCATTGCCCTTCATTCTGTCTGATTGGAAAAATCACCTGTGAATTTACATGAAACAATAAACCAGCTGCTGTGGAATTGGAGTCCAACCCACAGCCTCACTTACCTGAAATGCTTCTGATGTTCCTGAAACAGCTGGATAAACATAGTGTAGGTGACAGTTTGAGAGAGCAAAGGAAAGAGGATATGGTGCATATGATAAGACAATTGCATAACTTCGTTGCAGTTACTGTAACTGATTATATGGAAAAAAAGAGTATTTAACTTGTGTTTTGCTTCACTCAATGCAGTTAAGGAGAAAATAATGGCAGTCTGAAACCATGTGGCCAGCAAGTACAAGTCACCTTGGTACCTGCTAGGATAAACAATTTGAAACAAAAGCACAGCTGAGGAATGGATAAATTGGGAATTCTGCAGTTACGTGTTTTGAGTGCTGGAAAGAATAGTAATTTATTTATTACACAAGGCTTATGCACATTAATGCAGTTCAGGAATTCCACGGAAGTGATGCTGCCTTCCAAACAGCCATTAGTGTGACTAACAGTGTATTTTGTGGTAACAGCTTGGCCTTCACTTACGTTTCACTTCAGTGCAGTTGATAGCATCTCAAGGAGTACTGGTGAAATGTGCCTGACTAGTAAGGCTCTGTGTAGTAGCTGGTTTTTCATTTACTGGCATAAGTCAACTGCATGAACTGTTAATGGTCAGAAATTACTTTTACTAGACTGAAACCAAATGCCAGAGCAGTCGTAAAGGCTTGTTTTAAAACCTAGCACTCCATGAAGAATTTTTATTTGAATGTAGCAACTGCTGTTTCTTTGAAGGCTATTGTTTGATGCTAATTTGTGATCATAACACTGTATTCCCATGAAGCAAAATAAAGAGAGGATGTTCCCACAGAACAGGGTATAATGCTTGAAAAAATCTTCCTCGCAGGTAAGCAGAAATGATTCAGATTGATTCAAATGAGTAAAAAGAATAACAGAAACCTGCATGAACACTACAGATGAACAGCCATTATTCTGATCACTCAGCCTGATGCTTTTGCTCTTTGCAAATAATTTTGAGTGCATCAATGAGCATAAATAAACCATATTTTTACTGGAATTTCAATTATCAGCCTAGTGAAATGTATCAGAGGTGCTGTATTGCTAATGCTTACAGCACAAAGGTATGTTTAAATAGTGAGAAATTCAGTTCTTGACTAGGGTGCTGTCATAGATGCTTGGATTTTTAAATACCAGTGGGATCCTTCTGTTCAAATGGCTTGACCTGTGTCACTTGGAACAGGCATTTTTGGTTAATAAATTATCATGGAGCTTGTAATTCCTGCTTGAACTATAGCAGCTCTATTTGGAAAAGTAGTGTGATTCTAAAAGAAATATTTCTGGTCATGTAGAATCCTAGGTATATTCTTCCAATAATTAATCACTGCTGCTCTTAAATTATTCTTCTCTTTTAGTCTGAGTTTTTCTAGCTTTGGCTTTCAGTGACCGCATCTGATGAGGTCTTTTGTTTCTGGATTAAAGATCCATTGCTTACCAGAAACTTCTTCCCTGTGCAAGTATATGGTGGTGTCTGATGAATTCTCTTCCTCACTGCCTGTTGAAAAAGCACATTGTTTAGAGCCTTTTCAGGTTTATGGGCAGAAGTCATCTTTCCCACAGTGCCTGACTCATCGTGAGCTTCTTCTGGACTTTTTGAAATTTAGAAATAGTTGTTAAGGCAGCACTGTACAAGGTGTAGTCTCAGTGCTGTGCATTGATTCACTCTCATCACTGTATCTCCTTAGGATTCTTGCTATTCATACAAAACAAGGTTTTGCTCTAGGAATTTATTTTCTATTTTTTACTAACCATTGCCTCCAAATAATGTAATTATTCATGCTTTTTAGGCTGTGGGTGAGGCTGCCATCTTGAAACTGATCTGCATCTTTTGTTCTTAAGCATTAACTTGTATTTGATTATATTAGAATTCAAGTGAGATTAGCAGGCTTGTGTAACTGATGTGGCCCAATTCACTGAATTCTGTTATACAGAGTTTGCTACCAGTGATTTTATATTTATCCATTTTCTTTCCAGTCATTGATAAAAATAACAGCACTGGCCCAAAGTCTCTGAGACTACTAAAAACATCCCTCTTAAATGATTCCACATTTATATATTTATTTTTTGTGATATCTCTTCATTGGTTTTCAGTTGTTGTGGTGAACCTCATTAACTTTTGTATAGTGACAAATCTCACTATAGAAATGTCATACTTTAAAGAAAACGTCATGCAGTCACATTCGTTACAGACCATGGTTAGTGTCAACCCAGTTACCTTATCAGTTCGTTTTGTAATATATTTTAAAAAGTTTGTCAAACTCTACTTTCCACATAACTATGTCAGTTATTGTTAATTACCCTGCTATTCTTTATTGCTGTTTGCATAGACAATTGTGTCATGATTTAGTATTGTATTGATGTTAATCTGACTAACCTGTAGTTAATTGGGTCATCTACTAATAACCTTTTTAAGTAATGCTAAAGCATTAGGATTTTTCCAGCTCTAGAATTTCTTCTAAGAAGAAAAAACTCTTCTGAAAAAGAAGTTAAATCTTTCAAATTGCTGCTTTTTTGGTCCTGGAAGTTTAAAAATCTTTCCTTCTAGTAGTTAGTGTTTCACATGTTGCTTAGTGAGTAGTAGTCTAGAAAGCATTTCCTCTCTGCGGTAAGAGAGTAGTATTTCATTCTGCCTTTTCCCAGTACATCTGTACTGTGTCTAAATTATTTTAATACTTAAATAATAGCAAACCACAGATAGTTTGACCCATCCTTATCTTGGAAAGCAGTTCTTATATTTCTTAATGTATTTGTAAAGAATTTGCAATTGTTTCTCAATGGCTATGTCAAATGAAGGCTGAGACTCTCTCAGTGTATGATTGTGGTAACCCAAGAGTTGAAAAACAAAACAAAAACAAGGAAATGCAAAACCAAACAGGAGCTGCAGGATTGAGACAACCAAGGCTATGTTTATGTTAGCAAATATGGTGGCGTGGTATAAACATACCTATAAAATGTGGCTATAGATTAGAGCAATTGGTGCTGAGGACCTGATGTCTATGCAATACACGGGTTTAGGTATTTTGAACTAGCTCTGTCCTGTCCTGCAGACTAGATGTCTGTTAGCATTTGGAGTGCAGCTTCTGGTTTCGTTTCATCTCCAAGAAATCCCATTGATATGCTCCAAGACTGCTCCATGTTGCAAACGCAAGCACAGTGTGTGAGAGTGGCGGCTGAAATCCACTTCAAAAGCCCACATGTGATCTGAACTAGATGTTAATATAGACACACTCCAGGTTGATGGTGTTTGGGCTTTATAAGCTAGGCTGCCTGTCTTGGATTCTCTGCTGTTTAAAATAGGATCAAGTCACCATGCTGATAACTTTCTGTAGTGTTCTCTGAATGTGAGCAGTGATCCACATCATTGCATTGGAAGAAGTTTCCTGGCATGTATCAAATGTCCTCACAGATACGTTGGGATGGTGCTTCCATACAGAAGAAAAGGAGTTGCTTCAAAAGGGAGGTACTTGTTCATGCTTCTGCTGTACTGTGAGAGGCATTGTGTTATCGAACATACCAAGTGAGTTTAGATCCCTCTGCATTCTGTGTGGAAAAATTACTTATTCTGTGCAGTAACGTCAAGTTCAAATGTTCTGAGAACAAAGTTTGGCTTAGAATACCTCTCCATTAATTCTTTTACTGGATGAGAATAGTTGTGGCATGTTTTGCAGTCCCACACCAAAACAAATTTTCTTATGGAAGTTGAGGTACATTATGAATACTTCATGAGTTGATTATTTATTTATGATAGTTAAGGTTTCATTAAAGATGGCACTACCTGCTGGGCAGCACAGCTATGCTTTTAACAGTTTTTATCAGGTTGTTAAAATTACACAGATGATGAATATTTCAATAGTGAGAAAGAGCAAACCATTTAACAAACTACATTTTTCAAGAATCTTATGCTACCTAAAATGGCAATCCCTGTTAATTTGTGTAAATAACCAAAACTGCGTGTTAAGAAAGGGAACTTAAGGTTGCCCATAGCAGTTTCAGCAAGTCAGAAGGGTGACTTTTTTGAAGTAGAAAATCAGTGTCTAGAGATCATTTTAGTCCCCACTGGATATAGCAAAATTAATGTTTTCAAAGGAGCAGATCTAAACAGAGGGAAAATTATGTATGTTAATGATTTTAAGATTATTCTTCCCCCCACCCCAATCAATAATTGATTAGCACGCACTGGTGAAAATGATGGGTTATCGGTATGGATAGCCAGCTTTGCTATTCGCTGTATATAATTAGGATTGTGAGTATTGGTTATAATTACAACATGAATTTTTGTTCATGAATTTGCTTAGTGTAGTTTTAAGCATTTCCACATGGTGGAGCTTTATGATTGAATTTTTTATATATTAAATTCTAAATATTTGTGATTCAGTAACTTCTCACTAATGAAACAAAATAATTTTGAGAAAATGAAATGAAGAGTAAAT
>VYZV01035410.1:18946-29035 GCA_013401275.1 Pandion haliaetus | reverse complement strand
GGCCTCAAATCCTTATTGCTGGCTCTGAGTCACATTCTCAATTTTAGCTATTTGGACAGTGAGCACTGGGAGAAACTGCCAGCATTAAATAGTGGGACATTAAAAAAAACGCAAACACCTCAGCAACAAATCTTCAAAACATTACTGCTAGTAACCTAGACCAAAGCACTTCCTATGCGGAGAATGCACAGGGTACAGATACGAACTTCACACGCACTGGGAGTCTGGCAGCCCTTCCTCAGCTGCTCATTACACAACTCCACATTCTTTCATGGCTCCCTACCCTAGAAACCACTCTCTCCAGTGACCTGTGCCCACATTATCGTTCATCTAAGCAGTCATTCTAGGATGAGTGATTTCATCCCTTTATACTGTTAGGTCAGCTTTGTTCTGTTTCCAGTTAAGCTCATCACAGTTAAGGTCCTTGTGTAATCTAAGTAATCATAGTTAAGTCTCAGCGGAAAAGGAGATTAATCTTTACGATGGCTGATCACCTTCTGGCAAACAAGTTCAGTAACTTGTCAGTTGGCTTCTTCAGCTCAGAGCAGTTCATGACTCTAGAGGTCATCAATTTTTTCGTTTAAAAAGCTAGCAAGCACTAGCTTCTTAAAAGCACAAAACATTAAGGAACTCTGAGAGCTCTTAGTGGGTTTCTCTTGGGGGGGGGGGGGGGGGGGGGCGGCAGGGGGGAAGCATTTGTATCTAAGGGTTGCTGTCCTTCTACCATATACCATTAAAAGAGCACTACGGTGCAATAATTGCAGCCTCAGAAATTTCACATGCCAGTAAAGACAGATAGCAGGTAGTGGCTACAACTTTATTTCTTAAAGACAAAAGGGTTACTTGACTCATCACAGACATTCCTCAAACTCTTTATCAGACTTGTACTGTATTAGTAGCACTCAAGAAGCCTTTAAAGGCAGGAACTGCAATTCAAATCTCACTCTTGCTCTAAAGAAGATAAGGCTGTGAAACAGAAATACCTTTCAGGATCAGCACCATTTTTACTTTGACAAAGATGCTATTATAGCAGCCATCGTTATAAAGCAGCTATTCATAAGCAGCTGTATTCAATACACACATTGGATAAAAATTTTCTGCTGTGGCTCAAACACTTTGCAAAATGGCAGCTGACAGTACTCTGTAATGAATTTTAAAGTACTGTTTCTCAAGTGAGATATCTAACAGCTCCAGATTCATCTGATAACCTAAAGGGAAATTCCATTGATCCCCTGTGTTAGCCTAACTGAAACTCCTACTATACGGTATTTCAGGATTGTGTTCAGAAGTTGGAAATGAGGCTGCTAAGAAACTATTAAATCCAGTGATTAGTTTCCCCACAATGGAATAATTACATGCATTTAAAATTTCTTACAGAACTGTAGTTATTCCTTCATTAGAGATTTTTGAGGGAGCTACTTAATTTTGAAAAGTCAGTTAGTTTGCTATAAGTATCACGGATTACAGATTGTAGTTTTCATCCTAAAAGAATTACAGCAGAAGAGACTGCGTAAGTCAGAAACCAAGGGTAAGGCAGGCTTTGCCTATGATTGCTAAAAAATCCTGACTGAGCAGTCAGTTCTGACTAAAAGTTGCATCTGATTTGCTTTAGCAATGTTTGCTTGTTAACTGCTTGGCACACAGAAAGGAAGGCAATGGTCGCATCCTACAGCACAGGCATGGGCCTGGCCATGACGTGTACAGCACAATTCACGTACAGTTTTACCTTTAAGCTGACCTTGAAACAAACGTGTTTCATGTTTCAAGGCAAGGCACTGAGTATGCCACTAACCCAGGAGCTTGAAGCAAGACCCTTCCAAAGGGTTGCATGCAAGGCACCCCAAGAAGCTCTACAACCTAGGCATTCACACCAGTGCCATCACACTAGAGCAGAGCAAGTATCTTGTTTCTGGCAGAAATGAGGGCCTGCGAGGACATGGCAAGATGCCACAGCAGTAGTCAAGTTGGGACATCCTCTCCTAATCCTCCAACAGTACAAAAGCAGAGAAATTAAAAGCCTAAAGGAATTAAAAAGCTAAAAACTCAACATCACTAAAACAACTCCTAAATAACTATTAATTCATTGGCTTAGCTGGCTGTCCCAGGGACCAAAGCAAAGATTTTATCAGAATTCTGCAAGGGACTGGACACCTATTAGACTAACCTCCCTAATTACAGTTAGTCATGATATCCCAAACTACTGTTAACCTGTATGAGAAGGCACAAGCCAGACATCAAGTACTTGGTCTGAAGAAGAAGTTGTGCAGGCTAACTACTGATTAACTGTCCATTCCTTGACAAAGCACACTAAATCCATGAGATTTAGTAAACATCAGAAAATCTTTGTAACACTGCTTTACGCAGAGCTCTTGATTAATCAGTCATGTGCTTCCCTTCCCAAGATCCTTTTTTCAGTGAGCTGACCACAAGAGAGCAGTTAAGAGAAGCGGGTTGCTGATCCTGAAGCAAGGACTGTTGTTAAGTTGCCCAACAATCATCAGGGATCTTTCTGCATAAGCTGTTCATTTAGAACCACACACAGACACACACACACACAGACATGGTTTTCTCTTTCAGCAAGGATTGTCTTGCAGTCATCTGAACTGAATCTCACCTAACTCCCATCGCAGTGCCTTGCTACTCCCTAGTAATCCTGTGTAATATACTTTACTGCATGTACTTGTATAAATTTGACTGCATTGCAGCCTAAAACTGCCACCAAAAGCAGCAATTCAGCCTTCCTCCACTCAGCTCTCACCTCCAACCTTTCTGTATGCCAGCTCTTCCTGTGATCATGCAGTGAACCTGAGTAGTGAACTGATTTGACTGAGAAATAGCCTAAAACGGGGGTGGGGGAGGCACACTTCAGCTGAATCACATCCCCAGTCTGGTTTGCTGCATGGCCAAACAGTTCTGTGAGCAGAATGGTGGGGCAGGACAAGGATGGGAGCCAGGAACTGGGAAGAGAGCTCAATTTCTTTCAGTAGCAGTGCCAGCTTAAGATGTCTTCGTTAAACTACAGTTGTAGATGCACTGGGTGTTGGAAGCTGACGTCCAAATATCTTGTAAAATTCTAAATAAAGGCAATGTACAGACAGAAACCTAAATAACACAACAGGTAGTCTGTGCTGAGAGGTGACAGAATGGAAATCACTTCAGCAGGCCCGACTGTCCTAACTTTGTGGCATTAAGACATTTAGTCTTGAAGGTTGTTAAACTGTGTTTACCTGGGGGACATGGGCCATGTGTGGCGGATTGGTATATGCAGGTTGAACATGGGAGGGATGAATGGTGAAGACTGTTTGTTGTGCTGTAGGAAAACTATTTTGTGGAGACTGCGTATTGGAGCCTGGCGTCATGGAAGGTGGGGTTGGAGCTAGACCTGCGTGGTAAATTGCCGACTGCTGTTGTGGGTTTGCCAGGTGGAGTGCCTGCGCAGCCTGGTGCTGATGATGCTGCAAAAAAAGAGAAAAGATCATTTAGGTTATGGTCTAGAAGTAAGACATATTTCTTCTGTAAACTCGTGTAAGAAAGGTTTACAAAACTGCTCTGAGTAGTGAATCTTTTTAAGTGGCAAATCCAAGGATCACCACACCTATGGTGATGAGGAAACTCATTTCAATTCTACTAGGCTCATTTTCTCCTTGTGCTAGAAAGTCATGTGAGCAGGAGCCTGGAAAATAGAACCTCGACTGCCAGGTAAAAACAAGGAGAACCTGCAACCATGCAGCTGGATATACCTCACCACAGCACTTAGTTACCTACTGGTAATAACTTTGGGCAGCTAAGGCATGCAGCGCTATCACGAGGCCTATTTAGTTTTCAGCTGCTTGTCTTTGACAAAATACAATCAAACGCTTCTCAGCATTTATCTGCTATTTCCAGTTTTAACTCCACTCATATTAAAGCTCTGACAAAATTATGATCCTTCCTTAATCATAACACAGAATCAAGCTATACCTCATCCCCTGTGAAGAGGGAGAAATGAATGGCTGGACTCTGATATTGGTCCTTACTAAGGAAAAGGGACTGCCACAAGTTTCCCTGCTAGCTTATCTAACAAACCATGTCATGAGCCTACCACCTTTGAGTCCTAGCCACTGCAAGCAGAGAAAAATTAACTTATATAGCTCTACTTATTTCCTTCCAGAAAACAGAGGGGAGTCTAGGTAAGTCTTGCATGAGATCTGTCACATGAAGCTCGTTTGGGTAACTGCTCCATCCCACCATTTTTCCTCTCAAAGAAATCAATCTATCAAAGTCAAGCATCAGACAGATGCAGCACCTTCCAGTAGAGCACGTTAAATAAAATTTAAAGACATTCCCTTGAATTCTGTTACCTGCACGGGGCTAGGAGCAGGGTGGCTTCCAGCATGTTGGCTTTGCTGCTGGCCAGTTGGTGTGGCAGAAGGCTGAGGATGTGGAGGATGCGGATGCAGGGTAGCATTAGGGTGGGCATACTGCTGAGCAAGTGAGCCAGTGGAAACTAGGATGAAAAAGAAGAATATTTAACAACAGATACAGAACATGCATCTCATCAAGTCACCATTTGCACTTGAAGATTTCACTATATCTCAAACATACTGTAAATATATTCCCTCCCCCCTCTAAAAAATATTTATCTTGCAAATAGCTGAGTATCTTACCTTGCTTTTGTGTAGTTTGGTTTTGCAGGAAAGTCTATAAATAACCATAATTAGACAGTTCATCTTCCCTAGTTTGACAATGTAACAGATACTACATAGAAAAAAGCAGTATTTCATCTTTTGTTTTGTCAAACAGACCAGTTTAAAATATCAAATTTATCATTTTCATACAATTTAGTTTTTCCCAAAATACACTTTTCAAAGGTGTTACAAGCCATTTTTATTTCCACCATCCAAAAAATTCTTTGGCCTTATACCTGGCTAACCTCACCATGCTACTCTTCTGGAAATTGCTCACAGTACAGTCAGTGTAAAGTATATACACTGCATGTATGCTTAAGAGCTATAGAGACACACAGTATATATGTAATAGCTGAGAAAACTGAGGCTGCTTGAGCATAAAATTTTTGCTGAAGCCAGTATCTAAAATAACCTATAATAACTAATAATAACTAAAATAACCTGTCTTGCCTCTCCCCTCAAGGCCAATTACAGAGTCTGTTCTGGATCACCACCATTCTGTGAGCTTCCCAACATAGCCATGAAATTCTTAATTCCTTGAAACAGTAGCAAAAAACTTAAAAAAATCCAAAAAAGGAAAAAACTTAACATAAAACTTTCACACCAGTGAAACCGCATCTGTTGCTACAGCCACACCAGTCTCCAACAACAAACTAGTATCAACAAGTCCCTCCTTGACAAGTTCTGGTCCTGTTCTGCTTCAAAATGGGCCACACTAAATTTTTTTTTTTTTTTTACTTCCAAGGGAATCTTAAGAAAGTACAAAAAGCCGTAACGCTAGCAAGTCTTCCTTTAAACACAAAGCATGCAACCTGAAAGCAAGACCCTAAGAAAATGAAGATGCTTTGCCTATTCCCTTCTATTGCTTTTACATCTTGTGCAACAACCAGTCCACAGTTTGCAATTACACTTCTGCACATGACAACGTACACTATTCTCTCCAGTATTACAGCTTGTCAAGACCAAGGCTAGTTTTGCTGACAATAGTGCTAAAAGACAAAATGGTCAAAGCAAACTATCAACCTGCTCCTGAATCTTCCCTGCAACTGCTCCATATTTGTTTTGGTACCTTTTTGTTGTTCTGAAGTTAATTACTGCTTACTACCTATGGGGTTACAGCTTTTTTAATGGCGTTTGTATTATATGAGAACTTGATGGCCAATGAAGTGCCTGTCTGCAGCATACCTTTAGACATGACGGGTTTTCTAGTGGTGTTTTCTTGCCCTAGCAAGCAACCTGAAAAGCAGGGCACAGGGAGAAACTTCAAGTGCAACCATTACGCGGCAACCACCTGCTCCATGTATTCACAGCTAGTGAGGTGTGTTATCTCAATTTTGCAAGTTAACTGTTTGCTGCAGCTTCTGATCAGTTGTACTGTGCTGAGCTCTAAATTCATGAATACACAGAACTGCCTGAGTGTATGTAAAGGATGAAAGACAAGATGGGTGGAGAAAAACGGACAAAAATGTAGCTGCATCTGAAAGCACAATACTATTCAGCAAAAGCAAGTCTCAGAAAGACAGCAACCCTACTGTGGTCTATTAACCAGCCCTGACACACTACTACTCTGTGCAAATACTTGTTTTCCTCCAGTTTGGCTTGCTATAAAGTTTACAAATACTAGCTCTAACATATTCAAACTCACTAGAATACATATAGGCAGTATCTTTTTGCCTAATTGAGATTTTTCTCCCCTGTACAGGCCACTCTGAAGGTCTCTCCTTTAGGATATGACTGCCTACCACATTTAAATTAACCCCGCCCTGCTGTCTTGAAAGCTTTATTAAGTCTTCACTGAGCAAATGGTCTAACAGTGATGTGCACTACAGTTTCAGGCTATTAATGCAGATGAACTTCATATACATTTGTAATCCTAAATTCTTGCAGTCTGGAGTTGATCCTAAGATACTTATGCATGAGTGTGTAAGTGTACTTAAGCATGAGCATACAAGCGTATTCACACGCTATGAGCATTTCTGATTGAGAGGGGTTTTGAAAACTCCTCAGTATTTTCTATGCACAATGTCAAAATTATCAGTACCTTCTGCCATAGCACTGTTACACTTTCAAATGCAAGAAAAGTCCTTTTTTTTTTTTTCATATCACTACTGAAATTTATTTTGCAGCAGCATCCCCACTATGCTTCTATTTGACTTTCAAACATGGCTCCTTCTTACGACGACTATGTGAAAATTATCAGTGGAAACACTGATCATTTTTACAGTATGAAGTTTATGGCTTCCTACAGTAGGAAAATTTCTCAACCTCATTATTATATACACTTTGAAGAAGGCCAAAAGTTACTATCTCTGTCAAAGCAATAGAAATAAATCCATAGAGGGATTGACTTGCTTGCCAAAGGGCACGCTACCAGAAATCTTCCTCAACTCTCATCCCACTGCCTCAGCCACAGAGCTGGCACGCCTGACTACAAATTAACTTCAACTCCATTCAAGAGGTTTTAAAATGTATACGAAAATTAATTCCAAGTCGTAAGATATTCAAGGCTTCCCACATCCTGCCATATTACTTGTTAAGAGCCCCCGAAATAATGTGGTACTCCCTTAAACCATTTGTGCAATTCATCTTTCATTCTTTATAGCCGAGAGAATAATAAACTAAGTTATTCTGAAGCAGATACATTATACAATAAAACTTCACAATGAAGAATTTCTCGTTTAAGAAACCAGTTAAACCGAGGAATAGTACCCTAAAGAATAGATACAGAAGCAGGGGGAGGATCAAGTTTTTGTCATAGTAGCAGCTCTTCCATAACCTTCTAATATCTTTTATCCATAGCTTTGCATTTAAAGTACCAGATTTTTTATACTGAAGAATTTTTATTTGCCTATCTTCTTGTCTCCCCCATTTTGTCTTTAACAAATCACTCTAATGAAGCTCTACAAGTTTGGCTGAAACTACTTCAGATGCTGCTGCAAATTATGTTTTAATAGTAATATTAAAAGTGCCTTTCAAAAAACGTTATTTGGACACTTATCTAAACCCTGTACAGATACTGCATACAAATCAAGAACGGTTAGGGGTGAGTGGCAGCAAGTCTGAAATATGTGCACAGATCTCTCCTAGTTCAAAACCAGAGTTCAAACTTCAACTCTAGAAATGTGCAAGGTTTTCCATGTTTAGCTAGTCCAATTAATAGTTTGTGACAAGCCAATCAAATCTATGAGACTAGCAAGCCTGTGAAAGAGGTCTTGCAAAACAGTCATGAGAAATTCACCTGCTTAGCCATAACTAAAGCACTTTCACTACGACTTTTTTCAAGTATTTTTGCCTGTTTATCAAAACAGCACACTACACATATCAAATAGCAAACAAGATAAGACAGGAGGAAAAAAAGAAAAGTAGTAAAAAAAAAAAAATAAAAAAAAAAATCACCAATTATCCAACATTTTCCCCCAATTGTCAGGACTTTGGAGATTTTCCAAATGGCCATCTAGTATCCAAGAAAGTGCTGAGAAAGCTCTAGGAAAGGACAAAACAGCTCTGCATATCTCCTTGCTGCAAACAACATCAGCTCATTCTAACACAATACGCTGTTTTTCTCACTCTTTATGCCTTAAGTTCCTCGCCCCCAGAAATACTCCCTGGGCTAACCTGCTTCACTTCAGCATCTTTTTGATCAAGTTGGTTCCTAACATGAAATATTTAGCTGCACTAACCTTCCAGGGATACACAGTGAAGATATGTGATTCAGTAATGAAGGGAGCAAAAATATCACACGGACTGAATTACTGAATCCAACTCTACAAAAGTGCAACCCATTTTTCTGAGAGGCAAACAAGTAATAGCCAGCCCTCAAACCCACAGAAGGAGCTGAAATCAAAAGAGGTCAGAGCAGCAGAAACCAAGCGGAACTCCCAGCTACAAGGATATATGCAAAAACCATAAAATGTAATTTCGTATTTTCCCTGGTAGGAACTTCAATGCTGCCAATGGTGGTCACCGTTGGTCATCGTCCAAAGATGCACTGAAGAGCCTATTTTCAAGAACTGACCAGTGAACAAGCTTCAAAACTATTGCCAGACCCAGTAAGATGGTGAGGATAACTACATTTAAAAGACCTGAATGGTAGGAAGCAAAGAAATAGCAAATGTTTCTTTCATAATACAAACATTTAAAGAAGTCATTTTACACAGGTAGAGTGGACTTCACTTAAAAGATTATCCACTAAAGGAACGAGCTTATTAAAATTATTTCAGTGCACCAAACCAAGACACATGAAAACAGGACAGGTCAACATCCTACAACACCAGTTCATGCAGAACCATTTCTGTACAAGAAACACAGGAAGTCTGTTCCAGAAGAGATTTTTGGAGAACGAGTGGTATTTCCCACATCCCTCTTGCGTGAGCCAACTCAAAAAACCCCAGAAGAGTGCCTGGCATAGGCTGCATGGACTTGCAGACAGACACAGCAACAAGTCTTACTGCAGGACAGAAGCAAGTACGAAAATACCCTGAAACTGCAAGTCCTCCCTTCCCATGTCTTGGGTGACAGCTAAAGTTCATCCTGCAACCATGCCCCCCCAAAAACCAGCTTCCTCAAAGGGCTATGATGAACACCAGCATACAAGGCAGTATTTTTTAGTTATCTGCCTTTCCCAGTACACGTACACAACCAAAGTGTGTATGAGCTGTTGTGTACTGAGAGCATGGAAAACATCAGCCCCGCTCCCATTGCTTACACTGATGTCACCAGCAACACCACACGGAGCACCGGAGCCCTCATCTAGTCACTCTCATTATAGCAATGACAAACTACATTGTTCACAGCACTCCTTCAGTGGCACCAAAGTGACTCTACAGAAAGCTTCCTTCACCTCAGCTGCAACTCAAGTAATTTCCTCCCAGGGGCTCAGAATTCAAGCCACAGGGTTTTTTTAAAGATATGAGGCGCAAGATACTTTTCCTTTTAGGCAGCTGATTAACTTGCCAAGTTTTAAAGACCCCATTTGAGCCATGAAAGAAAGGGAGTGGCAATTCACCCAGGTTTAAAGCAGAGGCTATCCACATGCAGCGCTCGCTTCTGGTTACAGATGAAAAGACTGGGTAGTAAAGCCAGAGATATTCGACATGCAAAATACATTTAAAAAAAAAAAAAAAGTCAAATCGGCTTCCTGTGGTCATATAAATCCGTTCAACAGCTTCACCCCCCCCCGTCCATTGAACGGAACCTTCCTGCGTTTTCCACATACTGGTTTGGTGCAAGGAAACTGTTCCCTCAACACGTCCCATTCCTTTAACATCTGTTCTTTAGAAAAGTGCTTTTCTGTACAATCAAAATTAGTACAAAAAACCCAACTCACTGGCAAAGTAGAAAGAAGGGCCTGTCTCCTTGCTGTATGGTATTTTGGGACATGCTGAATTTGGGAAATAGAAAGGTAAATTAGCCTCTTGCCACG
>VYZV01035410.1:0-18868 GCA_013401275.1 Pandion haliaetus | reverse complement strand
TTTTTTTGAAGATTGTAGAACCATGCAGATATTTTTATTTACTTAGGTGCTTTAGAGCTGGATATTTAGTTTTACAAATGAGTGTAGATGAAACAACACAAGTCTCAAGTAAGCCTTCCTTCTTAAGTGTGACACTGAGGTCTTCAGTTCTTAATTAACACAAATATAAACTTTATGTCAATTAATGGTCTATTACAGTCCACTGTAATAAGAAGGTTAAAACGTAATTACACTAAAACAGAAATTGGCCCCTTGCTTTTTCAGCTATATGACTGTCATTCTTAACATTTCCAAGACACCTTTGGTGACTGGTTCACTCTTTAGTCCCTGGAGAATCCTCTGAAGTTTATATTATATCCACCATTGTACTATCAGGGTAATAGAATTTACTCTACTGCTGAGACAGAAACCAGATAAAGTTAGAGACAACACCAGACCAGTAAAACATATGCAGAAGGGGAAAGGGGAAGGGAGAATGGGGACAGAAATGAGAGCACAAAAAACAGGAAATGCATCTGTATAAAACCAGGGTCTGGTTTTACACAAGTTTGTTTTTAAACACAAAAGTTAAGTTTTTCAGAGGACTCCAGTTATCTGAAAACACAGGCAATTCAGCTACATGGTAAAACTAACACAAGTTCATTGTCACAGGAATTAATGTATCCACCCTCTGCTTAGATAACCAAATTTTCTACTAACAGCACAAGACAAGTTTGGGTCTTTGTGCAACATAGACCAAGCAGTCAAACTGCAAACCATGGCCAGCAAACTCTACCAGGCCAGTGATACTGGTATCGGGGAGATCACACAGAGCCAACACTTCCGAGACAGACAGTACATTCTGAAACCAACGTGCAGTTTAGCAGGGTAAGAATGACAACTCCGCGTTCAGGTATGTGCGTGTGGCAGTTAAAGGTGTGTGTACTGCTCTGCTTCAGCAATGCCTGCATTTCAAACTCTCCTTGACAAGGACATTTAAGTGGCTCATGTCTCCAGAAGTTACGAGCTGCAGTGTGTAATAGACGTTTTTATCGTCTGGCTGGTAGATGGGAAGAAAAGATAGTTGCTTGAATATTGTCCTTCCCAGTTGTGTTTTGAGGGGAAAAACCCAATGATTTAAACACTCTGTCATATGTTTAGATGGGTCTACTGGTGACCACGCAGCTCAGCTGCTTTGCTTCTCTTGAGCTCTTGTCAACAGCGGGTTGTGAAACAGAAGCAGGACACTGTAACGACTGGCAAAGAAATCCCAGAAGTGCAGAAATATCCCATTAAACAGCATTAGACAAAAATACTTTTCTTTAAAATGGAAGAGTGCTTATCAACAAGTGTAGGTCACTGTATGTATTTTGGATTCAGCTATCTCTTTCACAAGACAAGAACGAAAACAAACCCCAAATTTTTTGGCAGTGAGAGTAGTTCGCTTAATGGATCAACAGGCATTTCTCTTCGCTGGCAGGCAGTTACTGCTTGCCACAGACTTTCAACTTGTCCCAAACCATTAGTGAAGATGGAGTTTCAGACCTCACCAGAAAACATTTCACACCTTAAGAATACTTCATAAGCAGTGCCCCCCCAACCCCCACACCTCAGTGCGGTTGTCCTTGCAGACATCTTCTCTACCACACACGCAGGAAAAAAATTGAGTGAATTTTGCAAGAATTATCTCAAAGAAAGCACTAGTACATTGAAGGACAAAAGGGCAGCATAGGCCACTGAACCCTGATATCAGTGCGGGGGGCGGGGGGTGTTTTAAAAAAAAAAAAAATGTGTTTTTTTTAAAAAATCTTATAGCAATTTTAAAGAGCCAAAAGGAAATCTGAGAACTTGTTTGAGCAAGTGCTCCAGAAATCAAAAGCAGCAGTGGTTGTTTCTCAGGAAGCTGTTATTCTGTACTTTCAAATTAGTTTTAAGAGAGGACCAGAATCGAAGTGCATTTGTATATTTAGTTCAAAGATACTGCTGATAAACTTAAGATTCCCAAAATACAGAACGTGAGTTATGGCTACTTTCTTATAGTCACTCCATCAGATGTGAATGATTCCAGCACGTTGTTCTTTAGCAACGTACTCCATAAGCAGCTTATATTCATCCCCTTAGGCATTTCTACGTTTTTCCCAAGTGTTCACATATTGGTAAATGGAAGCTGAAGTGAATACGTTACAGATGGACACATTTTCAGGAAACACAATCTGTCTAAGCAAGGTCTTCAAGTACACAGCACATGGAACACTTGCAAAAATCTGAATTGAGACAGTGCTGCACTACATCAGAAGTCATTTCATGTGTAGCTAACTGTAAACTTTGTAGGTTACAGGTATATTTGAGCCAATTCATGTTCACTAGGCAATAAACACGTCTCCACATGGCAAGAACATACTCTTAAAAAAAGTGTCTCATATGGAGTTCATGATCCAGCTGGGTTGAATGGTTTCAATAACAAGAATTTCAAGCACTTGATCATTTACTGGGAAGGTTGGAGAATATTTAGAAGAGTCACCAAGTAGCTACTTGAAAGAACACAGGAGGACATGCAATTTCTGTTAAATTAGGTGCTCTTGGAAAAGTAGTATTTAATTACATGGCAGGAAATCCCGAAGAATTCTCAAGTTTGACCCAACTTAGTTGTTTGCAGTGGTAGGTAGTCACATACCTACAACAGACAAGCTGCAAAACCAACACAAAATGAGATCTAACAGTTGTAAGTTAGAATATCAGTGAAAAAACTATACAGACATCTGATCAAAGCCAACCAAGGGAACAGGCTTGCACTTCAATGCTGTAGAACCCACTGGTTACAGAAGATAAGGATGGTGCACAATGGGAAATTGCTAGGAAGTCACATGCAACCATTTTGAAGCAAATCTCAGATTATCTCATGTTTGGTTTTATTTTAATTAGGATTTGAGAGGAGAGTTTTCACCAATAAAGGTCTGAAAGCCTTTGATCATTCACTTTATCGGAATTCTATTTAATCTAATGAAAAAGCAAACAGAAAATCTGTTTACATGGATACCTCAAGCACAAGAGTTGAAAAGATCAAAGTAATACAATTAGCAAGGACCTGTGAGAGAAAGACTTAACCTCTACAAGTAACTTCCATTTCAGCTTCAGCACAAATGAGCTGAAATGTTCTTCCTCCAAGTGTCAAAAAAGGTTTCTCTCTCTTATTTTTGTTTCTTAGCTATATTACCATACCACTGCAGAGATCTGACAGGATGTTTTCAGATGGGTAAGCCACAGACTTTTTAAAATCAGAATTAATTTCACACTAAACTTCAGATTCTCAGCCTTTTAAGTTTTCATGACACATCATGGACTTCCATTAAGTAGCAGTGTAAAACTAAGCACCGGAAAACATACAAAGATGTCTAAAGGTACAGAAAATCTTTTATTAGAATCTAAGTCAATAATATACGTGACCCAATAAAAGTCTTCCTCAGATGCTATAACAAGTATTGAAATGCCATGTTTTCAAGAGACCATCTGCTGTTTTGACATTTTATGACAATTTCCAAGCCTTCTAGCAACCTTGATTCTACCTCTTTCAATAGCATGTTTTGCAGTGAGTTTTTTTTTCCTCGGAACTGGGCATTGATTTATCATACATTTATAACGTTTTAGAAGATCTTTCACATTTTACTTTGTAACAAGGTAACCCACATTTTCAGCACTTCACTGTAAGTGAAATATGCCCATCTGATAATGCTGGAGACTAATTGTCAAAGTCAGAGCAATACACGAGCTGTTTCATATACTTATTCTTGACTTACCAAAAAAGAAAGGTAAGCAACACATGTTTTATTTTGCTTAAACAGCAGTGTTCATACTGTTAATAATGCTAGTAGTATCATAAAGACAGCATTTTACTAGTTGTCAGAACTGAAGTCAAGTTTTGAAACTGAGGTCATTGCCTTGCAATAAAACAAGTCCTAATTATAATCAAGAAACAATCAAGGGATGTTGTGTCAAAAGCATCAAGAGAACTTGAACAAACTTCTTTCAGCAGATATTCTTTAGCAGCTCCCAGGTTGAAATTTCATCTTGGTCACTGGCATCCTACTGAAATCAGCATACTTGCGTTTTCATTTTAACCAGGTGGCTCAGTTTTCAATGCTTTGCTCATCATCTTATGAAATATAAACCACATCTACTGGTGTAATCTGAATGATACCCATGTTTGAAGCTTGAGATTAAATACATCCCTGCACAACATAAGAACTTAAAAAGTTACATATAACACAAAACGTTTCCTACCATACATAGCATGCGTCTGTTCATGCGCACCATACTGTGTTGCAGAAGAAGATACTAAACCAGGCTGTGCGTGTGTTGGTGGTGCCATCATTCTAGCGTTGCCCTGTATTACAGGGCTATAAACATGAGGATGCTGCATTCAACAGAAATAAGGAAACAGACAGTTAATTGGAGGACTATTACAAAGAAACTAGTGCCATCTAAACAATAATTATGTACTTAGTAATAGCTTGGCCTTACTAAAATGCAGAGCAAACTAAAGATTTCATACTATCACCATTACCCCAACTGTTTCTAAAAACTCAAGGACATTTTCTGCAGCAGGCTAGAAACTGACAAAAAACACCTGCACATCTAATTTTTGCCACTCTAACAGTGTAGTAAGCTTATGCATGTAATTTTATCTTTATCCAATTACATATGTATATGTAAAAGCCTTTGAAGTAAGAGGAGTACACCAAATAGTTTATTTTTACAACATATTAACTAGGACACGTCCTCGCCATGACCTGAAAGGAATTCTTCAAAGAGCTGAAAAGGTAGTATCAATAGTAAGTGCCAACTTCTAAACTGACCTTAAAATTTGTTACAGGCTTTGAAGCACACTACAACACCACTGCATATGCTCCAGAACACAGAAACTGTTCCCAGTGACTTCTTATGACTGGAGACAGTAGGGCATTAGAGACAGTGGAGACTGAGCCACTTAGTTATTTCTGTTTTGACTTATCACGTACACTAA
Organism: Pandion haliaetus; assembly: GCA_013401275.1. Lineage (NCBI taxonomy): Eukaryota > Metazoa > Chordata > Aves > Accipitriformes > Pandionidae > Pandion > Pandion haliaetus. The sequence continues at coordinate 13,869 of VYZV01035410.1, read as the reverse complement.
AAGCACTCTTACCTGAGATTGGTAGTGTGGCACATGCTGCACAAGAGGCTGATTAGGAAACTGCTGGGGACTATACGCAACATATTGTGTTGAATAAGCAGGTGGCGTAGCTACAATTGGAGGGCCTGCTGCTGAGGCAGGATGCATCATGGTGCTCTGATGATGTTGGTCTTGCCGTTGCTGTGGCATATTTGGTACTACAAAGCAAAGAATGCATCACATTAGAAACACAGGACAAAGAATGATCTTTCTGAAAGGTTTTACACTACAACGTTACTGTGACCAAGTGGAATATCCTCACCCCTCACCTTTAACCGCAAATTAGAGCTCTATCCAAAAGGAACAGCATGAAAAGGAGTTCCTCCAAGAAACATTTGATTTGCATCACTGCCTCTGAGCCATGTATATGGCCACAAACCCAGGCCTGCTTTTTTTGTGAAGGAAGGAAGAAAGGTGGAGGGAGAGAAAGACTGACAAGAATCAGTAACGTAAGAGAAAGGTTATATCAGGATACCCACATTAATCAAATTTGATCCTGTCCCCTTCAAAAGGCTTAATTCACCCTCTATGGGAACTACTCAGCAACTGTTCCATCAACTGGAAAGCTGAGTCTGTTAAAATTACTTGTGCTTATGGCTGAGGAGAGCAGAATAAAGGTCTCCACACAGCCGCAATTTGAGGTATTCTCGTATTTTAAGCTCTGTGCTACCCCTCAGGATAGCAGAAAGCAACGTTTAGGTCACAGTCAACACTGAAGAGGACAAGTCAACCTATAAGAGGAGGAGGAGTAGGAATAATTAGAGGGAAGAAAGATTAAGAGAGCAGAGCACTGTAGTGTGAGACTACCTGAGCTATCCTGGTAAGACGACCAACCCAACCACAGCAGCAAGGCACTCAGAACAAACTAATTCAGCCTACTAAGCAACAGGGCATGAGAGTTCAAGGTGAGCTCCAGCTTGCTGCAGTGAGACTGTAACTAGTAACTATGCTAACTCAAGCACCTGTGAACTCCACTGCAGTGTGCAATGTAGACAGACCCCTTAGAGAGAGGAAAGGAGGGAAATGTTGAAGATGTCAGTAAATTCACTCAATGATGATTGTATTTACACTGCAAATCAATAGAAAAAAGTAAATACAGGATGCAACTTGAACAGCGTAAAGGTACTGAACTTTAACCCATGCAGCTCCTTCAGGACTATGCTGCACACAGGACGGATATGCAGAAAATAATGACATTTAAAAAAAGGAATTCAGAATAGGAGAGCAGCCTCACACAGCAAGTGAGTACACAGCAATGTATTTCTGATCAAAACAATCAGTGTTACCAACCAAAATATTTCATGGGTCAGGCCACAGTAAAGTTAGTGTGTTTTAAAATAGAAATACATTGCAGGTTTTTGTCTTCCCTACATTCCTAAAGGCTACTTGTTTATTTCTAAACAGCAGAACTGCTCTTCTAAACAATTTCCTCCTCCAGTGACTGGAGCTGCAGCACTGGAACCTGTCATCATGAACCACTGTATAAAATTGCAAGAAAGCATGCACTGTGTAGAATTAGAGCATTATCTGAAACATGACTATAAAAACAAGACCATCATTTTTCTGCTCCTTCATTGCACTGCACAGAAGAGTGCATCTCCACACATGTCCTCCTCTCCATAGCCACAGGTGTCACTTGTTAAAAACATGGTATTGTTAGTCCAGCTGTTCAGTTACTGTTGCAGAAGGAATGCAAAAGAACAAACTGGAACCAGCAGTAAGTTCTTTCCTGAAGAGTGGCATAGCATACTCTTTCTTAAGAAATAGCTATTTTGCTTGTTGACAAAAAAACCCAACTGTTAAAGCACCATTCAGAGCTCTGCTGTAAACCAGTACAGAAAACCAGTACAGAGAGTTCCTTTAAACAAACCCATAACATTTATGAAATACAGGAGACGATCAGCTTACCCTAACATTCCAAGTAACAGAGACATTTTCCCATTTGTCAAATCAGATTCCAAACCCAGCAACTCCCCATTACTCAAAATTCTCATGTTTTGGCTGAATGTATCATCTAGAAATGTATTAGCATTTCCACCTATTTCCTTTTATTAAAAACAGTATTTAAAATACCAATCTAATACAAATTAACATGGATTAAAAAATATGCAAACATTTGTAATTTATTCATGCTGCATGCAGACTAAGAACCAAACAGGCAGTATTATTCTCACCTTTACCTGCTCTATATGTCTTGGCTTGGTTCACTGGCATGGGCGTCATGGGAATAGGATACAAAGGCTGAAACAGAAAGAAGAGTTGAAGCTATGATACTCCTTTAAAAAGTGAATGTGTCGGGGTGGGGGCCCCACTCAGCTTTGATGTGTTTTACTCTGTTATGTTACATGGTTTAGTGAACTCTGCCTAACCTATATTTTCTTGGATCACTGTGATTAGGTCTGCATGTACAAAAAACTAAGACCATATGGTTTGCAACAACCAGTCAAGTAACGATGTTACTGCTACTTCAAGAAATGTACTAAATCAGTTTTGTAACAGTTAAGATTTGAAATCCTAGTAATCCTTAAAATGACCAGAAACTAGTGGGACACAGCTGGAAGCTAAGGATGAAGAAACAGTTGCTTAGAACTTAAGAGTAAGACTATGCTTGGAGGACTGGGGAGGAAGTCTGCATAGATTAACAATAAATGTAAGAGCTGCTGGAATTTACAAGTGTTTGAGAGTATTAGAACATCTAGGTCGAGGGACCACTGGGAAAAGTCTGTATTTACATAGCTAGAACTTAACAACAACATAATTGTGCCTGTATTTACAACAGTAATACATACTGTATCATTTCACTGTTTTAACTTAGATCTAAGTCTCCTCAACCTGCTGACAATCATCTGAAAAGTGTTAAAAAATTTGCAGCGTATGATGCACTTTACCTGCACGCCTGGACTCACTGGAACCGGGTACATCATATTTGGTGCAAAACAAACAGGCTGAGTGTACACTGGGGTTGGCTGCTGATGACCCACCATGGAGGGGCTAGGTTGAGCTTGTGGACGAGGGGAGGTTGGTGTAGTAGAAGGTTTCGGCTACAAATAGAGTTCAGCAAGGCATATGCAAGATTAGCTTGTTTATCCTCCAAGTAAAAGGTTTAATTATAAAGGTCTACTCAAAGGCAATGTTAAACAGTATCAAATAACTTACTTGAGCAAAAGATCGAGGGTTGAACTCTTTTGCATTAGGATTAAGCGTTGATTTTCTAACTTGCCTAAACATAAAGAACAAAAAATTATGTTCAACGTTATTCTTTTACAAGCACATCCGCAGAACTCCCTAACAATTAAAAATTTAGAGATGAAATACCTCATTTCCATCTGTGAGTCAGATTTTTGAGAACTCAAACAGCACATGGCATGCAAAAAGCCACTCTTACTGACAGTACTCTTACTATACTTATCCATAAAAAAGTTTTCCTGCTGTTGATACTACAGCTCACATGAGCCAGGAAAACATGTAAATAAGCATTTAGATATGGATTAGGTATCAACAGGACCAGAGTTCTATATGCGGCTCTGCCACTGACTCATGAGATGACTTCAAGTACAGTCACTTCACCTGTTGTTTCCTCTGTATAACAGAGAGTACTTACATCAGCCATATAAACAGTAAGATATTACACATTCATTATAGCTTTTTCTACAAATGGCTAAATGCTAGTAACAGATGTGCTTATTCTAAAAGGTGTAATTACTCACTCAGAAGTATCTTTCTTCTCCTCTTTATCCTCTTTATCTTGTTTACTTCCAGGCCCAGATGTCTGTACACCTTGTGAAGTTACCTCAGGCCCTCGCTTTTGCTCAGAACTATTACTTATTGAAGGAGAAATACTTGGACTATTAGGCTTGCTACTGCCACTGTTAGAGTTAGTATTACTGCCAGTTTCTATGATAGATTCTTTTGGGGTTGATTCTGTCTTTTCTTTAACTACATCTCTTGATTTTTCACCTTCTCGGGTTTTGTTTAGCAGCTGATCCACTGCATCTGAAGAGGAACTCGACTGTAACTGAAAAAAAACCCAAAGGAATGTATTCAGTAAATTGAGATACAGAACTAGGGAGAGACAATCTGATGCTATCCCATACACAGAGTCAGATACAGTCCCATAGGCCTGAATCATCTGAAAATGACCTTTTAAAACATACATTTCCATTTTTACTAGAACAGAAATCTAGGAACATTGACAATGTTTTAAGCCCACACTGTGAAAGCAGCGCTTTGGCAACTCAGCTGACCTACATGTTGTTTAGAAAGTGACAGGGAAGTTTAAGACAACCCTCTGGACTCATATCCCTGTGTGATTTGACAGTAACACCTGAAAAGCTAACCTAATTTAATAAACCATGACAACCAGGAAATAAGTAATATGAATTCTTCAATTTTCCTCAGCAAAACCCTTTATTTAACATTGAAACAGCTCTTCCATACGGAGCATAAATGTGGTAATTACTTGTACCTAATGATCAAACAGGTTTCAAGCACTATTTTCAGTATACAGTCAATATGCACATTTACAGGTATTAGGCAATTGTACTAGCAAGAGTCAGCATTGATTTTATAATATCTAGCATGAATTTGTATAGATATTTTCATAAATTAAGCACAAGCAGTAAGGACCTGTTTTCCTGTTAACACATGCTATTTATTCAATTATTAAAATAATCTGGATGCACACAAGAACTATGATACCATGAAGTTAACATATGGAGAAACTTACCCTAAAGTCATTCTTAAATTTCTTTAAATCATCAATCTGTTTTCTATGTTCTGAAACAATTGGAGATACACCTGCCAAACAGAAGACCAACATTGTCCAAGCATTTCTAATACAAAAAAATTTTATACAAACTGTCCTGGTTTCAGCTGGGATAGAGTTAATTTTCTTTCTAGTAGCTGGTATAGTATTATGTTTTGGATTCAGTAAGAGAAGAATGTTGACAGCAACAACTGAAAACATCAGTGTGTTAAGTAGTATTTATACTAAGTCAAGGATTTTTCAGCTTCTAATGCCCAGCCAGCAAGAAGGCTGGAGGGGCACAAGAAGCTGGGGGGGAAGACAGCCAGGGCTNCAACTGCACTGTGCATCACTCGTTTTGTATATTCCAATCCTTTTATTATTACTGACATTTTATTATTGTTATTATTATCATTATTAGTTTTTTCCTTCCTGTTCTATTAAACTGTTCTTATCTCAACCCACGAGTTTTACCTTTTTTCTTCCAATTGTCTCCCCCATCCCACTGGGTGGTGGGGAAGTAAGTGAGCAGCTGCGTGGTGCTTAGTTGCTGGCTGGGGTTAAACCATGCTAACAACCCTTTCATTACGTTTTTACAAATTTAGAAATGTTTACATGTCTAAAAATGAAATACAGTGGTATCATTTTATCTGTAATTTGGAATAATTCCATGAACTACGTGTATGAGCACACAAAAATACTCTGTGAAACCATGGCATTACATAACTGACATATCTATAGTTCTAATACATCACACCAAGACAGAAGCCCCGACGTGCAGGGACTGCAGAACTCAGCTGAACACAAAGAAGCATCCAATAAAACTCTCAAAACATTAACATGCCAGCGTTTCAAGACATAGCAATTAAAGGTGAAACACCGATCAAGTTCAACAACATGAAAAGATTTTTTTTGAGAACTGAATGAACAAGCGATGCTGCAAGGAAAGCCAAGTTTAAGGCATAATAGGAAGAAGTATAGTTATAAAAAACTATGCTGACCACAATGCTCAGAAGTATTGTGAGCACAGCTCTAAGTAGAAACACTCATTCAGTCCAAAGAGAGCTAAAAACCAGCTTTGTCAGCAGGAAAAAAGAAAAAAAAAGAAAAAGGGGGGGGGGGGATAAGAAAAAAGAATAAAAAGAATAAAAAAAGAAAAAAGAAACCACCCCATCCACAGGAGCAACACTGTGTTGATGAAATGAGTCAAGAACAACATTTAAAATTGTAGGCCTGCCACTTCACAACTGCATGACTGAATTTTTGCTGTAGAACACCCAAGCCAGATTGCCCCCTAGTCTTCCTTAAAATGCTAACTACAGCAGTCAATATAGAAGGCTTGGTGCTTAGAATTCCTAATCACTCAAGTATATATGAAAGCTTTTGATACAAACCTTTGTTTTCAGGTTTAGGAAAACTAGGAGAAGTCTCACTTGGCTTTATATTCTCCTTGTTTCCAGTTGCAGAATTTTGCCTCTGGTCCTGAAGCCTAGTATCTTTAGCTAGAAAAGAAATTGCCAAAGTTGTTTTCTTATACACAAACTAACCAAAGAGAGATGGCAAGACAGAAACAGAAGAGAGATTTAACCATGTTTAGCTTGCAAAAGAAAAACCCTATGGTACACATTCTATGATAGCTAGTTAGGGCCCAGAGGGTTATCCTCCCCCCTTCCCCTCCCTACTCTCTTTAAGCCAAATGAAAAAGTCCCAGTCAAACACAACCCCCTCATCATACACAGAACCTTAACTAGGCTGAAAAAAAACTATAAACTGAGAGCAAATTATTCTGAATAGTCCAAGCTCTTCATCCAGAAAGCTACAAAGATTTGAGAGTTCTTAGACATCTGACTGTGCTCTTGATTGTTTCCCCCCACACCCTTCCTTTCACTATGCTCAAAATACCCTTTGAAACCAGCTGCCTACATTTCTTTAAACCAGAAAAAACAGCTAGGCACCCAGTTTGAAAAAAAATCCTCAGTTAAGTCCAACACCTATATGCCCATACTCCTTAAAGGGCAGAAGAAATTAAGCATACAGACTTCTCAAAAAGCCTCTCTCCAACCTTAGTTTAAAGCTGGCATCATGAGAAAAGAAACTCACTACACAGTAAAATTAAACTCATCAGAAGTTTTCCCATCATTTAGAAAGCAGCTTTGCTCTTGTATAGGCATATTCATTGTGAGGGATTAGGGAAAGGGAGCATTTGCAAGCTAGCAAGGGAAACTTACCTTCGCTGGAAGGGGTAACTGCTCTGTTGGATGCAGGGCTGGCAGGTGTAGGAGAGGCAGCTGGAACAGGCATGGCAACAGATTCAGTGGGAATAGTACCAGGCTGAGGAGAAGGCAGAGCTGGTCCTGTGGGAGTGCTGCTCTGCCTTGGAGACCTAGGCCTGTGTGTTTTAGGGGATAATCTTGGAACTAGAAACAAACAGGAAAAAACAGTTATAGGATAAGTTTCCTCATCTATTCAGCAGTTTGCTTATTTTTAAAATGACTAAAAACATGCTTTAAAATATTTGGTGGAACGTTATATAGTAATTGAAAACCTGTTTACCTTTCAGGTACACCTCCTAGTTCTTTACAACGCAGCATTTCAGATAAGTGGTGCGATTTTTCTGCAGATTGTCCCCTAATACATATCACTGCCCTGTAGTCCCACCATGAAACTGCAATATGTTCCCCAGCCCCCCAGCAGTACAGCTACAACAGCTCACATTAACACAGTTTCAGGCAGAACAGAAAAGGTGGTCAGGTCTCCATACAGACAGATGTAAAACATTTTTACAAGGGCTGAAAAAACACATCCATTTTACAGCGTCCTCTTTTGGAGGTTTGCCAGCTGGAAAAAAAATAACATATCCTATTGAAAGAAGATTATTTGATGTATATTTTTGCCCCTGTGTTAAAGCAGCAAGGAAAGTTGTATGTTCTTTAAATGATAAGTTGTACCTCCTGCTTCCTGCTCATCCCACTGTGGCTAGTTGCTTTACGTCACATATTAACTTCAAGTGAGCGAGAAGAAAGAGAGATAAGTCGTTTAACAGTCCTACTTGCATGTTAATAACATATAAAGTGGGGGGTGGGGAGGGAAGATGAATCAGAGAGAATGCCAGAACAGAAGAGTTTAAATCTTTTCCACAAGGCAACAGGTGTATGGGGGTCTAATTCATACCTTCTTTCTGAAAAATGCATTCCCACTACCTCCTCTAGAATTCTAGCACTGCTAAAAAGTATCAGACTTCAAACTGTTGCTCACTTGCCCTTCGATTCAAGAAAGCTCCCAGCTGCTGACAACTCACTAGAACACAGCCTCAACTACAAAAGCTCGAGACTAGGGCCTGTGTCACAAGACTGAGCTTTAAATTTAAGTCAAATATTAATAAAAGATGTTAACCGATTCAAAAAAGAAGAGACACTGACTATATCTGCTACTACAGTACTTAGACAAACACAAAACGACCACTTAAAACCTGCATAGTTTTTAAAGGAAAAATATATCCAACTTAACCTGAATATAATTTCATCTTCTAACAACAACCTTTCTCTATCCAAACACCTCCATTTGTAAACCACAACCCAGTTACACTGCCATTAACCAAATTCAGTGATGCAATGGAATGTATATAACTTTTCTTGTCTCCTCCAATAACCTTCCTGAAAATTACTTCTTTCAACAACTAATTCCCGCATTTTTCCTTCCTTTCTCTTCATACAGCATCTGACAACCTCTCTGCAGTTAGGACAATATTGCACTTGAAGGACCAACTCACCAACTATTTTACTAAGCTATCTGGAAACATCCTCCTCCCACTTCATCTAAGCAAGCTAAGTTAGCAGACCAGTGTTTATTCAGAGCCTGAATTGTCTAGAAACGCAGTATTCTGCTTAGCATTCACACTCTAAAGTACCCCTGGCAAGCCATCTGCAATAAGCCAAGCTTTACCTACCCCCACTGACAACTGATGACCACGTCCCACCTGAAGGGCTGCCTCGTGCCACTGCAGTAGTAGATGCTTCCCCTGGTGCATTATGAGATACAAATTCTAAGCCACTTGAAATTGTACCCCTACCAGTAGAGACTCTGTGACCTCGAGGGTGCCGTTGTGCCTTAGGAGACATCCGTGGAGGCCCTGAGAAAAAGAAGACAACCCCACACAATAAGTACTTAACGTCCATCACTAAGAGTACCCAAACATACCATCTGTTTTTAAAACTGGATTTAATCTAGTAACTCTCAATAATGCAGTAATACAGTCAAGCAGTTTACACTGACATCGACTAGAACCGGGGATCGACGAGTCTAAAAAGGCCAAGCCATTGGTCCAGCCAGACTACCAACACACTCATCGCCTTGCTATGACAGCTCACATTCATTGATATTTAGAAGCTTTATCAGAATTGAAACAGGTATGCAAGTCCTGCATTTAAAATATTTGAATCCAAGTATCCGATATTGCTTACTGCACGACAAGCCAAAAAGGTTAGTGGCTCAGCTCCCTCTGGATAAGCACAGTTCCATGCTATCAAACATTTTCCAGAAAAGAAAAAAATTTCCATCACTTTTGTCAGGTGGTCAGTGATACCAAACATTTATCTACAGAGTAGTCACCACTGGCTGACCAATGCTCTTGGGGAATTTCAGCAGAGCATTCTGCACCGAGGCTAAATTGCCTGCAGCAGGTCACAATTCATTTACAAGTCAGCAAAATTGCAACTAAACAAGTTATTGTTATCCCAAGGTTCAAGTCATGCATGTTTAACGCCAGAAGCTAAAGTCATAAGTGAATACAGTAATTCTGAACAGCTTATACAGCTGCCACAGAAGAGTTATGCTCAAGTCTAAGCAGCAATACAGTTTCTACATCCCAACAAACATTTTCTTTACAAGATCAGACTCAAATGTTGATACTTCAAAAGGAAAAACTCTGCATGAACAGAAGACAATCTGACTGACTACAGTTCATTTTTAATGTAGGTCAATAATAGAGAAAAGTTCAGATGATGCTTTCTGGTTTCAGATAAAGTTCTAAAATATCAAGTGCCTCTTCTAGTTACATAAATCTTTAAGTGACAGCCTCTATTTTAACCATGAATCTAAAGTACACTTCAATCCAAATTATATACAGGCAAGTATTTTAAAGAATACACACTTTCCAGCAATCCTCTTCTAGCAGTAAAAATTAAATGTTGCGGTAAGCAGCAGTTCACTGCATGCCTGACAAATCAATCGCAAGAGCTAAAAAAAATAACTGAATTTGCATGTGGATTCTCACTATCTTACTACATAAAAAAAGCTCACATTGATAAATTGACAGTAGCATGCCATACAGACATGCCTACTACCATCCACTTTCTGGTTATGGACCATCTTGAGCATTTATTGGGCAAGCTGCAGAACAGAGTTACTGATTCAATTAGCAGGATGACTGTTCTCTCTCCCGTGGCTCCAGTGGAGCCAGCTACAGGAGAAACTGCAAGCTTCCAGTGAGTTTAGAATAACCGGTTTGCATTTTCCCAGGCTTGCTAGAACATGTTGTGCAGGCTAGTTTTTAAGTGCACTTAAACAAAATAAAATAAAAGTTTTTAAATGTGTTCCTTACTGTACCCTCAGAGGACAAACAAACTTAGTTCAGATACTTCTGCATACAGTTACCAAAGACTCATGGGTTAGCCTTTCTCTGCATATTATGACTGCTAGGGAGCCGACTTACTGTTCTGCCTCAATGCAAACAGATCTAAAGTCTTCTACAGATTCGCGTTTGAAGCAGCTTATCCTATCCCATTCCATAGTGCACTTCTCTGAATACAGCATTTTTGTTAGTATTATTGTTGGTTTTTTTACAAAAGGTAATTCAATTATTTAGTTAAATTTGAAACTGCTTTTTGTGGAACAACTGTATTAAAATATTTGATACTTTATATAAATTTATGTTCCTAAAAATGCCCTCTACAGCTATCAGGTCCTGCATGTTGCTGTTGGTTAAGACACTGAGCAGCGTTTACAAAGCTGAGTTTATTTCATACCAACTTGGGAAATTTCACAGCTTTATTTTGTTTTTGTAAAGTTCTTCAAATAAAAAGGTTAATAGAAATAGTCTGATAAACTAAAGTTAAACACAAATTATAGGTTAAGTAATGAAGAGGAAAAACAATTTTGTAATTAAACTCACAAAGGAGTTAAACAAAGACAAACAAAAACATGAACAAATCGTGGTATTGTACCTTCTGAAGACATGCGTTTAGGCATAGTAGAGACAGGAGCTGGAGAACCATGAGCAGAGGGGTGAGACGGGGGCCTGGAGGGCCGCGAGGGGGGCCTGGAGGGCGGCCGTGTAGGGGTGGCTGCCCGAGGTGGAAGAGAGTTGGGACCTGACTGGTAGCGAGAAGGTGGGCGAGAGGAAGGAGATGGGCAAGGCGATGGCCAGGGAACACCTGACAGAACAAATGATATGAAGGAAAGTATAAAAACTAAAGAAAAATTATGGGGAAAAAGGTCAACAGAAAAAAAAAGTAAAATATGACAAAATGATTTTTCATGTTTAACCCTTTGGGGATAGATTAGTTTATTTCTGCAACCAATAAAATAGTCTCTGCAAGGTTATTTCCTCCACTTCAGGTCAAATTTAACATCTGAATGTCACAAGCTCCCCAAAGGGTTAATTAGGATCTACAAATACTACTAAGGAATAGACAGTAAAGTTTGATCTGTTAGCCTATCATATATATGTTCTATAGTACGCATTACTCTTGACAAGGTCCTTAAATAGCTACCAGAGGTTCTCAAACAGTGGTTCACATAGTATTGACTACACAAACTGCTATTTTCAAACCAAATTATGAGCAATATCAATTCTAGGAACTGTATCTTTACAAAAAACAGCGGTGTTCAGTGTCTGAATCCTGACATCTATGCCTTTATCAGTTATCTGAAGTATTAATGTAGTATTTTAATCTAGGATATAGGTTTCATTGTTTCCAAAACAAAGAAATTGAATTCACAATCCATTCTGAATATTTTAGGTATATGAAGTTCATTCAGCAGAGTAACAGGATGACAGAAACCACAAATACTACAAATTTCAAGGTTAGCATTGTTTGGGCAAGACTCGGTTGTACATCCTTTATACAGCTGACTTTGTATTTAAAAAGGAAGTCTCACTTACCTTTAGATGTTTCTCAGACTTCCTCTCCAGATAGAGGCACTTGACTATTATGTATTTTTCATTTATTCACAGCAATCTCACGTAGTAGCATTTTTGACTTATAAAAATTATGCCTCAAGGATAGGCTACTGCTGAAATCCATCTCAAAAAATGGTGTTTGGCTTATGAAACACCAATTCCTGCTATACAGTGCCTAGTGATGTCTGTTTATAAATATTACCCGTGTGTACAGCAGAAAATACTCAAATAGCTATTTGGAGAGAAGGGTTTTGATTCCTTTCCCGCTAACACTTCTCTTACTTTCCCAGCGATGACTGGTTTTTTTCCCCCCCACATCACTGTAAAGTCAGCGAGTTGCTTTATTCTTTTTCATGGGAAACAGGATTGGTCCATGCACCAGAAAGGAAGAGTGATGCTTCCTCAGCTGCCACCTCCCTTTCACTAGGTGTCAGCATTGCTACTCCTCCACACAGAGCTTAGCAGTAGCAATACATAAAGCAATTTTTAATCTTTAAAACCGCATACTGCACCATCATCTAAGACAAAGGTGTTTGAGAAGGAAAACAAGTGACATTTCTGCTCCGCAAAGCTACACACAGTGCAGTCAAATGCGTGTTCCATTATGAGTAAGTTAAACCCAAATCAAAATCACCACCTCTGTGTTAGATGATGAATGGTAACCTAACATCAAATACGTATCCTAAGACTACACCATATGCATTTTCAACATAATTAGATAATTGACTGCAATTTGATAAGGCACATTCGTTTAGACTTCAGATACTTGCCTCCGTTAACTACTCTTTGATCTGCTCCAGAGTTAGGACTGAATTCTGAAGTATGGGATCCAGACCTTGAAATTGGTGGGCCTGATCCAGACTGGCCCATCCTTGGTGAGTTTTGTCTTCCACTTCCCCAGGACAGGACATCTCTATTCCTCTGTCCAGGTGGAATGTATTTATTCTCTCTGAAACACAGCAAATTTCTATCAGTGTAAGACAGAACTGAAAGACAAAAGTACCTGATCAAGTACTCTGAGAAAGATAGAAAATATCAGCAAACGAGGCTAAAGGAATATTCTAAATACTATCAGATGTTGACCTAACATTCACCTCATGAATTGGCTTTTGATACTGACCACACAGGCCACTTTCTATGAGCCCACAGACACTGAATTATTTAGTACTAATGCCTGAAATTCTCCATGACATACCGAAACCACTGCCCTTTCCTGTAATTTGGTATGAATTCACCACAGTGACATATCAGAATGGGGAAGTCTGTTTCACTACAGAGATAATACAGAGGGCCAGGCAGAGGTGTACAAGTTAGCATGAGTGCCAAAAACAGCACGATTGTTTACACAAGGTTCCTAACCTAATCAGCCCTGCTGAAAAAGCACAGTTTCAATGAGTAAATTGCAACTGCACCAAAATATGTACATCATTTAAATAAAAATACTATTCATAGTGTATGCAAGTACCTAGTGTTCACACCATGTCCTTCTCGTTCATTAGCATTTCTCTGAACAGCAGTGTATTTTTCTTCTTCTGTTCTTTCATCATTTTCCAAGGCAACCCGAGCTTTGTATTGGGCACTTGATTCAATTTCCTCAGCTAATTGAGTTGCTCTGGCTTCCCGTTTTAAAAACTCTTCTGAATTATCTCTTTCTAATGGCACCCTAAAAGACAATGGAAAGGAAAAGAGTCTCTGAAATGCATACAAAAGCACAAAGGAGCTACAAAAATTACATAGAGTTAATTCTAACCAAGTCAGAGTAAAAAAAACTTGCTTTTAAGCCAGTAGACTTGCTGTCTTTTTTAATATGTCAGTATTCCCAGACTGGTTTGATATTATGTGCAAATTCCGTGTCATTTACCTGCCTAGAGAGCTGAGGTCAGGGTGCAGAGCTTTTTCCATATGA
>VYZV01035409.1:31331-43447 GCA_013401275.1 Pandion haliaetus | reverse complement strand
AAAGATGCATTGAAAGTAAGGCAGTCAGTGTTTAGGAAAGATTACAGACTTAAGGCAGACCAATAAATGTGATTCTTATCTACAAGTAGGACAAACTGTTTTTTCACATGACCCTGAATTTCATGTCTCCGGCATTAGCTTGTTTAAATCTCAGATCATTTACTCGGGGAGCCAGACCTTATTCAACATGACTATTCATTTCAGAAGTTCTCACTATAATTTAAAGGTTGGGGTTTGGTTCTTCTATTAGCCCTGCAGAACTGAGATAGCTCAGTAAGAGTTCCCTTCTTTCTAGTGCAATGTTTAGTAAGCAGTATGTGTTTGTGCACAACTTTTTAAGGAAGAGATTGGCCAGGAGAGCAGTGTTGGCTGCTATACCTTTTGAGCTGGCATTGCAGAAGCAGCTGCCTGTTTACTAAACCATCTTTCATTAAGACAGCACACCCCACCTGTGCTCTGTGATTTTTCAGTCACTGTCTCCCAATCTCTGGGCCAGACTGCAAATACTGGCCGTCTTCTATGAAGCCTTTGCTAGTTTGTCTCTCAGCCCTCTGAGAAACTAACCCACCTCACAGGCAAAACCACATCTGTTCAAAAGAGAAGCTGCCAGCTGTTTACTAATGGAAGCAATTCAGAGCACAGAGCTCTCACCACAGGGATTTCAACTCTACAAATTACTTGCTTAATCAAGTCGAGCAAGGGCCAGGTTCAGCAATACCTGAAAGCACCGACATTTTCCAGGGCTTTCCTATAGAAAGAAGGTGACCAAGCTGTAAAAAGACTCCAAAAAAAATCCATCTAGACAGCAAAGGTTTCTATCTGCAGCCCAGCTGGTATTTTTCCCATTTTATTTTCACAAGACCCACAAATACTGGTTTGCAGTTTCTAAAAAGGTGACCAAATGTAACAGGTTCAAGAGCCTACCAATTACAAACCTCTCAGCCATTCCCTGGCCTGACCAGTATCAGAGAAAACCAGCTTCACTGCCAGCTTCTGTAGCTCTGAACACCTCCCTCTGTCACTCAAGCCTGTCAGTAATGCTAGTGCACAGGGATGCTGAAATGACCACACTAGCAGTAGAAAAGTTTAAGACCCTGGTTTTGTATACTTCAATTTCTACCCTTCTGTGCATCTCCCTGCTCTCCAAGCTTTCCAGCCCAAGATATGCCAGAGAAAAGACAATGCTGTTGGATCAGAAGCATGGCTCCAAACTTTGCCAAGAGACAGACAGCTTTGAACATGCCTGCTGAAAGGTCTGTTTTATGAGACCTGGCTGTAGGAATTGGCACAGCACTCTGGTTTGGGAAAACTGCCTGACATGAGACTTGCTTGTGCAAGATGCAATTTACAGTCTCTGAAATGGTTGGATTAAAATTCTTTCCCTCTCCCCCCCCCCTACNAATTGTTCCCTGCCCCCCCCCCCCCTACTTTTCATTATGTAAGAAACAACCAAAACATGACCTTTGGCATTTTCAATGTCAGAAACTCAGTATGGACTTTGAAGTGTGACCCAGTGTTATTAACCACTAATGTTGTTGTTGATCTTCCTCAAATGTCATTTTGCTCTACTGGATAATCAAAACAGCTATTCAGCTGGACCATTTTTGCTGAAGGATTAATTCCCAAACGCTTTCCTTTTGGTTAAAATAAAAAAAGTTGAAAGGAAAGAGATTCTTCATAACAACCGCCTCTTGTCCGCCCCTCCACCCCCAACAGTCAGAACTGTGCTTGTTAACACCCACTGAACCAGACTGCAGTGGAGTGACAGAAAGCAAGGGCTGAGCTCTGTCTTGCCAACACGTCCATCAACAGTCATAGTCTGAAAGCAGCGTCTCGCAGAACACTACTGAGCATCATTTATTGGGTGGAGCAATTAGGATTGTTGGGTTGTTTTTCTTTTTTTTTTTCCTCCCAACATTTCTCCTTTTGCTCAACCCTCCAGAACTCATTGATCCGAAACAAGTGGCACAAACTGAAAATGACCCTGCATTTACCCCTGAATCAGTCTCAGTAACACAGTGGAAGTCTCCGTCTCCAGAGCATTCACAGCCTAACAACTTCCCAGCCTAGAAGGGAGAGAGGCAAACTTCAACCTCAGTCTTGTGTATTCCAATTGCAATTTTACTTACTGTGCTGGGAGGAGAAACTAAAAGGCATATCCCCCCAGGCATTTACTGGGGGTAGCTTCATCTAGCTAGTCTGAGTGCCAGTAAAAAAGACGAAGCAGCCCAGGCATGCGTGCCCAAGCAGACAAAATACCAAGGATCCCTGAGAATACACATTGAAGCTGCTGAGTCTTCACCGCTACTGCTACCCAGACCAGCTAGCAAAGCTGTACTTTCACATGACAGGCTTCGTGAAGCAACTTGCACACTTAGGTGAGCCCTCCTTCTCTCATAGGGTTATAAGGGCAGTTGCAAATCAATTTCCTTACTGCACTTGCACCAGGAACGAATGAAATCTTGTCTTTTCTATTCTCATGTGGGAAGAGCAAACTGCAAATGCTCACTCAACTAGAGGATTTTTCCATGCCTACTGAAATGAACAGGAGGACGCACTGGGGGACCAGAGGAGAAGGTGAATGAACAAGACCTTGATCTCAGCTTTTAGTCCTGCATGTAGAAGCTGAACAAAGCGTATTATGGCGATGATGAAAAGAAAGTATTGCAAAGACTCACCTTGATTGAACCACTCCTCTAATTACCAGAAAAGCAGCAAAAGAAAAACAAAAATTTACAGGAAGGAAGAAAATACAAAGGAACAGTCACAAAGAGGCAGAATTTCACAAAACAGGTTCAAAACCTGAGTATTACAAGAATACTACAGAACTTTCATCAATTAAAAAAACCAAACCAAAACAAGATATTCCACTTTCTCCCTTTTGTTCCTGCTGGAAGAAACCCAATCTTTCTCTGCACAGCTTTTTTTTCCTTCCGCTTTTCATTAGATGAAAAGGTGCTTACAGAATTGAGGGGACAGAAGGATGACTAGCCCTTTGCAAAGGTGTTTGAAATGCTATGATCAATGACCATGAAAAATAAAATAAACATGGAAACACTGTAAGATTAAGCGAACAAGAAGGGGAGAGAACTGATCTAATTTTGAAGTCCTAGACTGAGAAAATTAAAGCAGGTTCAAACAAGGTATTCATATGAATTTAATAGTGAGAAAAGGAAGCTCCTCTCTATGATTTTAAAAGTACAATTATTAATGTATGTTTTTTTTTTTTTTAAACACAAGTTGCCTGTCCCCCTCTATCCTTCTGATGTACATAGTACCAGCTGCGAGCTCAGCATTATAACCAGTTGATTTCCCTCTAGAGAACAGCACACTTTAGGAAGAGCACTGCAAAAAGGGGGGAAAAGTATGTTAAAATACACTTTGGAAATTGTCATTTGCTGCTGAACACACAGAGCCAAACCCCAGCTGTCACTGAGTGCCTGCACTGCTTACTGAAATCTGTGGGTTCATCCTCAGTGTCAGACGATTTTGAGACCAATTTGTCCAAAAAGACATGATCAGATGCTTTGGCTGATAACAGAAACTATCAGGGCATACGGACATGGAAAGCATATATAGGTCGGCCCCAGAGGAAACCGGCAGACATTTGACAAAGGACAGCCACCTGAGAGCGCTCTCTTTTCACTGTCATCAAGAGGATGATGACAGCTCTCAGTCAGCACACTCCCCTCCTCTCACAATGCACACTCATAGCTTTTATGTCTAAAAATGTTTTCACTGACTGTGTTGCTCTCAAGCAGCAAAACAAGAGAGACCGCAAGTGGCAGGAAACAGGCTCGAGTCAGCACATGTTCAAGGCTTCCAAAGGATATCACGCTGATGTTTTAGTCATTCACTGTGGGAACAGGCTAGCCAGGCAGGTAAAATTCTTTCTTGAGCTTTCCTCCCAGTCATTAAAAGATTCCCATCAATTTTTTCTCTTTTTTTTTTTTTTTAAACACAGTTTAAATCTAGTTGATGACAGACTAGTCTGCAAAAGCAAGTTCACACTGTGATGACTTCCCTAACACATATGGAAATATGTAACATTTTAATAACATGTACAGGTCAGATCAAAGGAAGAGTAACATGCAGTACATAGTCTGTCAAGTTCAAACAATTCTGTATCGGCTCTTTGGGACCAAAACCTTCCTTAGACCTGGCTATAAATAGTAAGCCAGGATGTGAGTAACATGAATGAGGAGAATGGAGCCTAGACAGAAAATGGAGTTAATTATCTCTGAATTCAGTCTAGAAGAGTCATTTCTCTAAAACAACAAAGAAAACAGATATAATTTGAGTGTCTCTTTCTAAAGGAAAGATGGAAGGGGGGTTACTGACACTATTAATCCTCTGTTGTAATGAAACTAATTTGCAACACTTGTGCCCCAGAGGAGAGAACAGGTCTAAAAGTGACTGACAATTAAAAGCTACAAAATCATGTCTGCAATTTAAATGACGGAAAGAGTGACAGAACTGGGAGGCTGTATGTTTTGCTAGTGAGTGGGAGGGTAGGCTTTTAGTTTGTTTTCGAATGTGAGAGACTGGAGGCATGGAAGACATATAGACAGGACTACCATGCACTCAGATGAACACATGCTGGCCTGGCATCCAGAGGCCATGACACACGCTACACAGCCAAGCAAGTGGACTAAGCACAGATTCGACAGATGCAAGAACACAGCAACGCAGAGGAGAGGCAAAGCACATCCCCCTTTGTCCAAGAGCAGTGTCATCTGTCAGCATGCACCACTCCTATTTAAAGCCAAACAAAACTATAGCAGTCATGGAAAAAATTCCCAAGTATCTAGTAGTAATGCAACAAGGGAGATGAACACATGCCACAACACTACAAACACATATCTCCACAAATCGCATACGATGAATGTGCTTACAAGAGCAGGCCTACACAGCAAAATCTACCCTCATATCCATTTCCCGTTCTGAGTTCTCTGCAACACATACCTTTAGCTTTTTTTCCACCAAAACAACCAGCATCATCCTTCTTCTTCTTCTGAGAGCCTCCCATGCTTGTAGTCTGACTGGCATCTAGTTCTTGGTACTTATCAGCTCCAGGGACCTCTTTGTGGACGTGATAGGAAAGGTTCCGCATGATGCACACACAGTTCTCCACAGACTGTTACAGAGAAATTTATGTTATAACAAGTATTGCACCATCTTATTTCAAAAGCATTACATTATACAGTGGAAGGGCTTGGGGGAAATTAAAAAAAGCTCACCTGCCCCAGGAAAAAAAAAGTAGCTTTCAAGGAAGATTTAAGTCAAGACTCCTTAAATTAAGGTTTGTTCTTGTTCTAAGATCTTCCAAAAGTGAAGTGCTTCATAAAGAGTACCCATTCAAAATGAAAACTCTCTAATAAAAAAATACCACCTGATCTTAAATAAAGAATAAAATTCACCAAAAGATCAAACACACAGTGGAAAATGATCATATAAGGATCTTATTTTAATACAAGCCTCTCTCTCATTCTTCCAACCTTTACAAACCCCAAGGGGCCCATTTTATTAGATTTTCTCTGGTCAAAACCTAGGCCTTGTGAGGATTTCAAGGTGAACACGTGTTGTCCTGTAGTAATAGCTAATCCATAGCACATCAGGTTCTGTCAAGAGCAATGCTCTGTAGGTTGCAATGGAAACCACTAGGTGATTACAAAATCCACTTCCAAAATTATCTGATTAAGTGACAGGTCTTTGTAATTCCCTTGTACAGTGCATCACACAGTGGGACTCAAAAAGAATATAATAATGATGCTTTACAAGCCTTATTGGTGTCATAAAGCAATAGTATGCTCTTTCTTTTTTAAACAGGTTAAACTTATGATATTCCTTATGCATATAAATATGCTTTTAAGCACCACAGGATGAGATGATGATAAAAACAGATTAATCAAAATCTGCACCTAAAAAAATAAAGCCACAAAGTACTGCAGGTCTGAAGACTTATCTTAATGTCTAAGCACAACAGTCTTTAGAGATGGTGCTGAAAAAAGTCTTTAAAATGGGAATAGATTCCTTTGCTGGTATTGTGCAAAGCACAATACAATGGGACTCAGTTCTGATTTGGAGACTGCACTTATAAATGTCAATTAAATAATGCAGAACAATAGCAATAATGTCACTGACAATAATAATGGACGACTGTCCCCACCTATCAAAACCACTTGCCTTTGCTCACCTCATCAGCCACACAAGGTAACATAGCAGCATCATGCTCATACCCCATCAGTAGTAGCATGGATATCATGACAGAGATGAGAGGAAGATAATTACTGTATTTTCTGAGGCAAGCATAATCCCCCTTCTGATACTAGCAAACAGAAGTCAGATCGCAGTGTAACACTTCAGCCTACGTTAATGGAAACATCCATTAAGGTTTAACACTCAAGTTCACCTTATTGTCTGTATCCTTCTTGCCAACTGCAGACTGCAGAGCATGAAGGAGGGCATCCACCAAGCCATCACACTCTCTTAGTCTTCTGCGTGCTTCTGCTCCATCTGAACTTACATTCCTAACAGGAGAGATTTAAAAGAAAATTTAGCCCTCTAACCTTCACCATAAAGTTGAAGGTGCATCAATTTATACTACGATTACTAAGAACTCATTACCTTGGATGAACAATTTAGAGGCAAAGTAGTCTGACAAACCTATTAAATCTCAGTAAAATATGGGCAATGCACATTTGCAACTCCCTGAATCCGAACAAAAAGGGAACACTGTCACAGAGGTGCCTACCAAACACTTTTTTCTGAGTTGCTGGCAAGTCCAGTGATACACCTTAAACTGGACAGGAATTTTCATAGCAAACACATAAACCAAAAATTTAATTTCAAAGCCAGAGCTTTTAATCTGAAAAATACTTTCACCATCTTAAGAAAAGCATGTAAAATCACAAGATTGCTCAGCAGTATTCATGGCCACAGAAACTGAAAAATGAAAAAGATTAAAACCAGGCGTACAATAAGCTGTATTTTATTTAATCAATCTGTATATAAAATTCTTCTTCACTTTCTTTGTCCCCCATCTGCTCCAAAGAAGTTCAGATAGGAGTCACCGTATACAACTGCTGTCTCCTTAACTGCTCAAAGGTTCTCCAAATGTGTTCTGTATCCCCAGCTTTCTGACTGGAAGTTACTGCCACCCAGTTTAAATCCCACGTTTTGACGTTTAAAGCCCACCTTTCACACTGTGTACAGCAGATTCAGCACAATGCCTGGATCAGTCAGATTTAGAAAGTAAAAGACAACAGTCAGTATGTTTATATGGGTTTAAATTTCTCCAAACTTTGCACAAGAGAATGGCACAGACAGAAGATGCGAGACAGAGCAGTGAAAGGCTGCTCGGAGTTTTTGAAGTTGCACATATCAATGGCTGCAGAAATCGTTAGAGGGGAGCTATGAACTCAGCCTCACTTGTCCAGCGAGCATGCACGCTACATACTGAAGGCCCAGCCTCGCATAAGCATCAACCTGCCATTACCCAATAAATAAATAAAATTCAAGTCAATTATCCAAATGCTGCCTTTTCTTTTTTCCTTCTCTTTTTTATATTTTTCTTTTTCTTTTTTTTGGGGGGGAACAAAGTGACAAAATGATTCTTAATAGCACTCGCTAGCAAAACCTATATGGAAAGTTTTCTCAACACCGAAGCACACTCATTTCGACAACACCACAGTCAACCTTTCAGCTTTCAGGCTCTTTGAACTCCACAAACCCGTGTAAGTTTAGCTCTCAAAAGCTCAGGACACAATCATTACCTTCTGCTATCAGGATCATGCAGCCAATTTTTCTTTTTAACTAACTAGAGGAACTGCCAATCTCTGAGTAATTAACAAATCAATCATGGTCCCCTCCCATGTCCCCCCATCACCCAGGCAGGCTGGTATGTTAATTGGATGACTAGGAAAAAACCCCCACATTTTCTGAGAGACCTCTCAAAATCTGAAGACACATAATTGTGAGCTGGTTGCTGTAACAGCACATTAACTTTCAATTAAGAACGCAAATGAAATGCACAGATAAATGAATCCTTTCCCCAAATCCTAACCTCTAGCAATGGCTGATACAAGGCAGGTAAAGTACATATTAAAATATGATTCCACAGGATATATGGAAGAGAGAATTCTACATGCTGTTTTTCCATCTCTAGTTACACTTTTGTATCTAAAGCCCAAATGTGAATTATAATGTAAAGTCTTTAAGAAACTGAAATTAGAATTCAAATTCTCTGTGATACCTTTTAGGAGTTGTAACAATAAATGATAGCAACTCCACCCCCAAGCACACCTATTAAAGGGGACATTACTTACTAAGCTTGAGGGTAACAGGAACGCACTAAAAATGGTCTTATCTGGAGCTGTGCATCACATTTCTTATTCCCTCATTAAATCTTAGAAATAGAGAGCTAAAATACATAAGGAACACTTGCAGACTTCAAAAAATAAATAAATCAAATTTTGCAAAAAAAAAAAAAAATTTCTTTACACCTCTCTTGCCCCATGGCCCAGTCATAAGAGGTTTTTTTTATGGTCCATCTGTACTACCACACTTGTAGCACATTTGTTTTACTGCTTTGGTTATCAACAGCATCATAGTATTTTGCATCCTTTCTTAGTTCTTGATCTGTATTAGGACTAATATTAAGGTAGACATTGATAAGGTTATAATTGAAAAAGAAACTATAAAAGTGCATCACTAAGTGTGGCTTGCTGATATCACTTGCTGTATCTTCAACTATAAAAAAAATTACTCAAAATTAATGCCTCAAGAAAAAATCCCACATATATCACACATAAATAAGCATGAAAACTCTGCAGGATCAAATTAATAGCTAATTAATGCTATGAATAAGTTATCCAGATATCAAACTTTGCAGTTTTAATGTTGTAAGTAAAACATCAGAAAATGTATCCTCATGAGAATCTCATGCAGAAACATCTGCTCTATAAATACCCAAAACTCTTGGGATTCTGCTAGTCCTCCCTCCTTGGGTAATGAGATTCCTGCAGCCCATAGGATTTATCTAACATGGAACACCAAAACCCATTTCCTTGTCTGTAACTACAACCCAGACCTACTGGAGAGCTCAGCTCACATTCTTCTCCACAGAAATCTAGACAACACAGATCTCAAAGACTAAGCGCAGGGAGATCAGCAGCTGCTTCACAGAGTCTGCTTTTTCTGATGCTCCAACACTGCAAAAGGCAGTGAAGATCTCCCAATTCCCATGGGAATATTTTCATCTGAGATACATGCACAAGTACACCCAACATCACTAAGCAAAGGCGGGCATGGTGAAAATGCAGACAGTATGCTTTGAGTAAGCTCTCATCTTGCAATCCCAGAAGTGCTCCCAGGGTTGATTTCCATGATCCAGAGCAACCTTCAAAAGCTCCCACAACCCAGGAAAATGCCAGATTGCATTTCTGCATTGGGGTGTTAAGACTCTATACTATCTACCTCCTTGAAAAACATCACCCAGTAGTCATCAGTCAAATTGACACCCTGGGGCTTCAGGAGGGACTGTAGTGTGGAGACAAAAGTGATTCCATGGACAAAAGAGCTAGCACTAGCCATTAAAAAGGACAGAAACTGCAATGGAATAGCCAACCTGGTATTGCACTCCACTGACCAGAGGCATGAAAAAATCTCTTCCAATTTGACCTCTGCACTGGAATTTTTCTTGATGCATCCTACAGATCTAGTACATGTTACGGAATGAAAGACATAACTAAAACATGTTTCAAAGGAAACTTTCAAAGCAAAGTTTCTAAACACCCTTCTTTCAAGAGTGATGAAAATCAACAAATAAGTGACACATTCCAGCAGATGTTAACAGAGGATTTGTAGTCGCCTTACACAGGTTAACACTCCACAGAAGGAATGCAAAGCCTCACACAGGGCAGAAACTTCCCAAAACTCATGCAACAGGTAGATAGGCAACATATGGCATCCAGACTTGGATAAAGTAGAGAGTTTTGCTTTTCACTGAACTTCTCTACATGAGACAAGCATTGTTTTATATCAGAAGAAAATTAGTTCTTCAGTAGATGGAGTGTTTGCTACAAGACACCAAATAGAAAAGGAAGCCAAAACCCTAGCTGAGGTGCTTGCTAACTGTTACTTAGAAGCTAGGCTGCCATGCAACAACTGGAACTGCCCAAAGATTTTGGAATTAAACACATTATCTCAGTGACTTGCTTCCTGGGGCAGTTTAGTATCAAGAACCTCTACAGATGAAGTCAAAGATACTTCTTAAATTTGAACAACTTGAAACAGGAACTCTGCAGGGATTTTGAGGCACTGATGATGGGCAAAATCCTGTTACAAGTGAAAATGAAGTTGACTGCTTGTTCAAATGGGTGGAAATGGGGAGGAGGAAGTACCTGAACTACTTTTACACAAAACAGTGACAAATTATACTTGCCATTCATCTCTCGTGTTCCATACAGTCTGCTTCCCTTGCCTTGCCTCTTCACCCCCAGAGAGGCCTCTGCTGTCTTCCCTGCTTTTCAATACTTTTCCAAGAGTCCATTAAATGAAAAACGTGTTTTAAAAACAATAGTATCTTTCTCACATCACACTGCAAAGGGTAACAGAAAGCTTCACAGTGTGCTTACTGTAAATACACACAACACTAAAAAGAGCAATTCTAGGAGCAAGATACGAAATTACTGTTCATGTTACTCAAAGTACATAAGAAGGAAGTGAACTGTATGACTGAATTTAGGTAAAACAGTAAAGCACAAATCTCATTCCAGAGATTTTAAATCCACAGCCTTTAGCTGGAAGAAGCAACCTGGATTCTTCCTCAAATTCTTGGAGTCCAGACTGTAGACAGGACTAGTGAAAGAAGATTTGTAAGGATGTTCAAATATATGCTTTCCCTGGGAAAACAAAACAGAGGAGCACTAAGTAAACGTTAAATAAAAGTTAATACCTACCAGCATAGAAACACATCAGGCTAGGAATCCAGTCTGTTGGTATGAGACTTCAGAAAATGGCAGGGAATGTGCTGAGAAATCTGTTCATACTTTAGATAAGGTTATCATTATCACCAAATAGTCGTCTTAATAATATGCAAGTCTGAAAGTAACATTTACATCTGCAGAACAAAGTTGGTATTCATCACCTCTAGGATAGGTGAGCCGTTACTACTATCTGTGCCACACACCAAAATTACCCTCAAGAGAAAAGACTTAAAAGTAATTAAATGCATGCACTTAATTTGCACTATTTCAATGCAAATCATGTAGCAATGCCCCCACTGTGCTCTCCCTAACAATCTAAAAGATAGAGTGGAGATGTGGAGAGCTTCTGGGGTTTTGTCTTAATGATAAAGAGAAACTTGATAATGCAAGCATCAGAGACGAACTTTTTTTCTCTGAACATTAAAAATAGTATTTCCAAGACTATTGCTGTGTCTGCCACCTGGCTGGAAAGGCCCATCAGTTGTTATCCCACAGTGCTGCAGATGAAGCTGAAAGCCTGAAGTTAGACCACTACTGAACACTTACCATCCTGCTTCAGTTCAGCAGGTGTAAAAAGCACTTTGTTTAGAGACCCAGCTGGGAACAAAGACAACAGGTTGCAGACTTAGTTTTATATAAATAGAAAGCTGAACTGGAAATTTTTAAAATATCCTCCCAGTAACATTTCCACCTCTCTCTGGAATAAACATGGACGAGAGCTGAAGCTGAGACAGTGATGAGCTCTTTTCAACAACCTCTTTGTGCACACTGCAGTCTCTCAGATTGCCCAAATGAATCCTACTTTTTACTATAGTAAACAACCTTCTAATAGCTATTTTTGTATAGCCAGGCTAAAACGTAACATTGGCTCCTATATAGTTTATCTCAGCGCTGTTGAAGAAGATAAGGATACCTGAGATCACTACAAGCCAGAGAGCTACAAATGATTGGGGTTTCCTGGTGGGTTGAGTGAGTGGCACTTCACAAGTGGGCTGAGTTATGGCAGTGCTGTGGCAGAGCTGACAGCCAGTACATACACCTTGGTAGACCTTTACTAACACCATCACTGAGGCTTCATTGTCCAGGCACAGAGTTTTATATACTTCAGCTGATTAAAAAAAAAAAAAA
>VYZV01035409.1:18829-31287 GCA_013401275.1 Pandion haliaetus | reverse complement strand
TAAATATATTAGTTGTTCTATCCACCTAGTCTGACAATCAGAACCCTTGCTATAAAAACACCCTTCCACACCCACACTTGCTTCACTATTAAGAAATTTTTATTTGGATGTCAGCCAAAGGAGATTGATAAATAACAGTTGCAGTAAACGTACTCTATTTCCGAGCATATTTCTAGGTACTGAATGTCCCAAAGGAAGAATATACAGCATTTTAAAGTCACTCCATCATTTCATGCAGAAATATAATGAATTCCGTACTTCAGTTCACAAGAAATACCAGAAAGTTTAATTGGTATTCAGTTCATTGTTCTGAAAATAAGAGAGAGAAAGAAAGAAACTGCCTGTGACACAAAGATAGCCTGATCCAGGCAGCACTGGTCAGAGCCCTGTACAACACAATGGAGTTTGGCAGCAGACAGCTGAATCAGAAATCAAGCAGCAAATATGGTAAAGAAAATAAGAAGCAGCCCAAGTCCAAATGAAATGAAGAGGAAGATAGGGGAGCTCTACTGATGGTGTCATTAGGTAGGGAGCAGCTGTTCAACTGAAAAAAGGTGTATCACATCTGGGCAGAAGATCCCTCTGGAGATTTCTGCTACACTTAAGCTTCCACTTACCAGCTAGACCCAAGAGAGAAGCAGCAGAGCAGGCCTGGCTGCCTTGCGTGTAAAACCCTTCCAGCTATTTGAATAAAGGGATTGGTTTTGTTTAGTTGGGCAAATGCTCAAAAGAGGACGTACCAAAAGCTGCCCCTGAAAAAGGACTTCACAAGTTTAGTCTGTACTCCAGCGACGCTAGCATAGAGCAAGAGATCTACAAAGTGCACTGTCACATGTCTCATATCCACGTCAGCATAGTTTATAAGAGCTCCCTGCAATAAGCAGGGGCTTAACAGCCAGCAGTACAGTTTACCAAGGTACAGATGTCAAGTCCATCCTTTGTTATCTGTGGCTTTTTATATCCAAAATATCATGTAATGCCTTTTCAGTAAAATACTGACTGGTTACCTCTTGCATGACCTACTTGGAGGGTCTTAGCTTGCTCTCCTGTAATGCAAAACAATGCAGAAATGCACTACACAAGAATTCCATGGTGCCCAGCAGGTACTTAGCTTCCAAATTATTCCAGTCTCTGCTTGGAGGAAAGGCTAAGGGGCTTTGCTTGCTTTATCACACATGCTTGCTGCAATATGAAAAGAATCTCAAAAATACAAAAATGAGGCAGTATTTATATAATAAAGGATCACGGCTTACATGCCTTCCAAAGCAAACTATGTCCATTACAGTGACTGCAGTGAGCTTTGTTTCAGCCTTGCTCTTCATCCCACCACAGCAACAGACATTTTTGTAGATTCCCTTCACTGACAGCCAAAGGAGAAGGGACCTAGATTCATTCCTAAGTAATGACAGAAAGCAATAAGCAAGTGCACAACTTAAATTTACACTTCAGATTTGATTGTAAAGCATTAAGGTTGCATGTAACTAGGTTATGTCTCTGCTGCTAAAATCTATGCATAATTTATGTATGTTACAAGCTAAACATCAGGAACTGTCAGGAGGAACCCTAACAGCTCCTTACTAGCACGAATTAAACGCTCTGCTCATCATATAAGCCCCAGGACAGCCATATGCTGTGATCCTGCACAGTATCAGTAAGCTAATTAAGAAACTGCCTTTGCTCACTCCTCTCTATTGTGTGGGTTTTTAATTTGAGTTGGTTTTTTTCCAGTCTGGGTTGGGCAGATAAGCTTCTCCCTGTTCCGTGCTGCTCGCTGCCTCCAAAGTGAAGATTCACAGGCAAATTTCTGTTCAGTTTTTACCTCTTTCTAAAACTACTCCTTTACTGAAAGTCCAGTTCAAAAGTACCTGTTGCACAACGAAACACCTACAGTATCATTAGCTCCAGTTTCTGGAGCAGCAGTCTCCCAGAAGCTGTACCCAGTATGAAAACAATATGAGTGCACCAGCCTCCAAGCACAGTGGGTAGGTAGACAGAGACATTGCAGCATCTGCCCTCATCTCCTCTGGGCGGGATAGGGAAGTGCTAAGCTTTGCAAGAAAGAAGTCCTGTCCAGGCCTCCTTGGTTAAACAACTGCCCTACAAAAGCATACAAAAAGAGTACTTGAACTATGACAGTGGAGCACACTGATTAAGAGGAAAAGCCAACTAAATGACCTTGTCAAAGATTCCTTTTTGGAGTGGGGGAAAAATGTAGCTGCCGCAAGGAGGTCTCTGTACTAATGCTAGACTCGTGATGCTCAATTACTAATCTGCTGCTGCTAAAAAAGAGAAAATAAAGGCCGGCACCTGAAAACTCACGTTTACCTATCTTCTCTGTCCTGCCATGCTTCTCTGAGCAAAGCTCCCCTGACACCAAGGGCTGCCTGGCTGGCAGCACCATAGCAGCATCACCTGAGCTTCACCTCCTGTGCCCTGCTCTTCACTAGACAGCGCTTGCAGGTTAAAGACTTGCACTGAAGTGCCTTCTTACTTCAGTCAGTTGGAGATGAAGGCTGCCTCAAGTATATGAGAGTGCAGGTAGGACAAATATTATGTGACTGGCACCACATACTATTATCATGCCTGCAGGATTTAAAGATGGATAGAGCTTGAAGGTAATTCACTTCAAAAGCTCTAATTCCCAAGCACTTTTCTTCAGAGAAAATAATCATTAATAAGAAAGGAAGGCATAAGCAACCTGGCTTTGACAGCGTTTCTTCCTCTCTTTCCTCAAATTCAGCATGCAGAGATGGGAAGAAAAAATGGACACACCAGTATCACTGAGACACTCATACAGTCATTTCCAGGGTGCAAAGAGAGAGAACTTTTCTGCCAAGACAAGACCACAGATTCTGTTTGACAAACCTTCCTTACCTCCATGTGCCTCACAGACACACACACTCCTGCTACAAACAGTCCAGGCTGTAGGTGTTTGCATGCATACATATATTCGCAAGTATATAAAGACATTAGGACTCGAGGAACAAATCTATTAGTATTAAGCAGTGTCACATATGACTGAAGCACTGTAAAAGTTACATCTGCAGGACAAGATAGACATGTATGTAACCTTAATGCTCTCTGTCCTCCTTACAAAAAGGCTTAAAACATTTTCATACAATAACTCTATCCGGCACATCCTAAGTATTAATGATTTACTATCAAGCTCCTGCAGTCCTCTTTCCTCTGAAGCACATAAAAGTAACAGAAGCCTGCAGATACTTATACATCATTTCTCATTCTGGTAGAGTATGTTTTCAGCTCTGAATTTACAGACTCCTTACCTCATGTCTTCAAACATCCTATCTCACACTTACCATAGCTCTTAGGTTTTGATTCCATGGGACTGAACTCTTAATTTATACCTACAGGAGGTGCTTATTCTCAGTTGTTGTCTCTAGGACCAACCACTTCAAAATCCTGGAACTAGTGGTATTTTACCAACTTCAGGGGAAGGTAAGGACAGAAGTGCCGATCCCACATTAAAGACAGGAAAGGGAAGATCAGTGACTGAAGTCCAGGAGCCTGAATCTCACCAAAACCAGAAGGAGATAGGGCTATTAAAAATTAGACCACAAAAAGGTTTATGCCATTAATCTTGCCTGTAATTATGTCAGGAGAGTAGCAGAACAGCAATTAAATCCATACTTCTCAAGTCTTGTTACAGCTCTAGCCACCACATTGTCCCTTATCTTCTCAGGAGCTGATGTTGGACAAGCTGTTATGTGCAATTTTGATCTGAAGAATGCATGTTTTTAGTGGAAGTCAAGTGGGTGCAGTTTGTTTATGTTCGTACACCCACGGCCAGGTCTGTGAACCCTGAGGCTATTTGTGAATGCGAATTTCTGTGTACTTGGAGAATTGACAAGAAATGCTGCAACTACAGATGGTACCCTGGAAAAAAAGGAGCACTTTGCATCTGTTTGCTATGCAAATTAATTCATCTAACATTTGTTGACAGCAGGTCAGTTTAGCACAGGAATGAGGCTAGAAAGTTGGCAATTTAGGAACTAAGTTCTACTTTGTCCTCTTAGAAGTGAAAAAATCCAAGGGAGAATTAAAAGTAATTAGGCAGAAAACAGCAATTAAGCCCAGAATGAATTTCATTTTTAAATCATTAAAATCCTTGCTGCTTCCAGAGAACTAGGAATCAGGGTGGGTATCTACAAAGAAAACAAAAAAGATAGTGGGACTGCAGCAGCACACTCTGACCCACGGATGCGGCACTTCCCCTCTACAGCAGAGAAGCATCTTTGGAGAAACCTGGAGACACAGCAAAGGTCTCTGGCACTGCCTGGCTGCACATAAGCTAGCCTTAGCTCCATCAATCCCACCAGCAATTCAACTTGTATTCTTCTCCTAAATCACCTCAATGTCTGGGTCAAAGTTGTAGGAAGGATCATGAAATGGCCTTGTTAAGATGCACCAGATCATTACACTATTTAAACTGGAAGAGAGTACAATTTAAAAACAAATGCTTCTGGACTGCAAATCCCATTAGGGATTTAGGGGTTTAAAGAAAACAACCAACCAACCAACCAACAACTAGAAGAGATGTTCTCCACATACCTAAAAGAATAAAATATAATACAAAGACATGAAACTTGTACTCCAAATGAAATAAAGGAACATCTGTGCATATTTAATGATTCTCCTAGCAAATGTCTTCCTTCTTCCCTAGTCCTACTTTTCCATAACCAAAAATCCACTTCATTTCAATAAATCAATCTTTGCTTTGTTTTTACTGTTGTTTCCAGATTTCCACCACACCTATTTCTCTCAACAGGTTCAACAGAATATAAGAATACCTTTATTTTATACAATTACACCAAAGGTAGCATCTATCACAAGGCTCACAACCATTTTAAGTAGTAAAATTATTATGGATATTCCAGATCAATTCATCATCCCAGGTCTGCCCCTAGAAACAGAACACAGCAATGTAAGAGGAAACATCTTTTTCCTGATCTCAGGACAAGAATGGAGACAAAAATCATCATCACCTGCACTAGTTTCTCAAAACTTCAGTGTGTCTTGGTAAAGATTACAGAAAAAGCATGCAATAAATGTAATTATCAGATCACAGTTCGCAAACTGGTTGTGCTGCCAAGTCTTTATTTTGCAAAGGGGAATACAGGATTCCCAAAACATTTGAATAGAGTTTTTGGCAAGTCGAGTGGGATGGCACAAAGAATTCATTCATCATGTTCCAGATGATATCAGGACTCAAAAGATCCCTAGAACAGCCACAATCACAGGAGAAGGCCTAACTTTAGAATGAGCCCTTAAAATAAACACTGGTCTCCAAAGTCAATATAGACCTTAACCAGTTGCCTCTTCTTCCTTTGAGTCTTACTGGCTACATATACGTTGTCAGTTAGCTATGGTAGTTTGGTATGGATATCACTAAGTATCACAGGTACGCCCAGAGTTATTTAACTCATGGCAAAAGTATTTGAATGGCTTGCTTGATGATGACAAACTTTGCAGTTTCTCTGATTTCCAGCTTGAAAATGACCAGGTCCAATGTTACATAGTATCATGCACGGGGCTTTCTCAAATAGCAGCTCAGACAGATCCATTCTCCTGACCGCAAGTCCTTTGGCCATACAGACTAAAATCAACAGCAAGCATCACAGATGTATTTTTGTTACTTCAGAAAGTGGTAAAAGTCAGGGCTATACAAAGCCAGCAACTCCCTTAGCTTTGCGCCATGCCTCTTATCTTGCAAAATTAATTCCCAAGTAAAGCAACTCTGGTGCAGGTTCAGATGTCTGCTAAGCTATTGGCCCCAACTACTGATGCCTCTGCTAAAGCATCCTTCCATCCCACATATACCTGCAGCACTATACTACCTGTGCTGCTAATACCAGATGTTAATCCACCCTTAAGCACATGCAGACCAAGCTGACTACATGGAATACAATTCACCCTGCCCTACTCAGACCTGGACATACACCAGCACCTGAGCTCCCAAAGTGAGGAGGGAGAGAGACTTAGAAATTACACAGGGGGAAAAAGGTATTGACAACAGGTTAGGACTGGAAAGGAACATGTGACGGATCAAGATTTGAAGAAGAGGTAAAGCCAAATAAGCACTGTTCCCACCCCCAATTACTTGCCTTCAATTATTTTGAAATAAGTGTTTCCAAGGCTCCACATTATCAAAGGAGACCTAGCTTAAGAACAAAGCAAAGATGAGAAAGCAGTGTAACANGCAGTGTAAAAAAAGAGGGGAGAAAAAAAAAAAAGGGCAAATAATTAACCAGCAGTTCATGCTGTGAATCACAAAGTTTGAAACAAACCAAACTCGCTCACATCTGTTGATAAACTTCATTAACTGAAAAAATAATACTGAAATGAATGCCGTCCTGCATGCATAACGCCTTTCTTCTGCTTAGGTATCTGGACTGCAAGGACATCCGAAACCTCAGAAGTTCAAAGATTCTCTCAGGTTTTTTGGAAGACAACAGAGCACACCTGAGGCTCACTTCCAAAGGGGACAAAGGAGGCTGGCACATCATCAAGAGGACTAACCTCC
Source organism: Pandion haliaetus (assembly GCA_013401275.1). Taxonomy (NCBI): domain Eukaryota; kingdom Metazoa; phylum Chordata; class Aves; order Accipitriformes; family Pandionidae; genus Pandion; species Pandion haliaetus. Next base: position 24,746 of record VYZV01035409.1, on the reverse strand, counting down.
CAATTAAATATCAAATTGGTGAACAGTTTGTAGTCTGCAATAACTTCCATTCATGGAAAAATTGAATTTCTAGGACCAGCTACTGTGTCAACAAGAGAAGAGTAGGCAAAGAGGTTTTTAAACACTGAGGTCTGTCAGACAGATGGCTGCAACAATTTATTCTCTGCTGGTGTTAACTATCCTATCTTGCTGGTGCTTTTAAGAATGAGCTGAAGAGGATTTCAACAAACAATGCAAAATTATTTCCAACAGTAGTAATGGTAACTACTTTTGATATATCTGTTTTTATCGCTAGATCTGGGAGTGCTCTACAAAAGGTACATAATATCACTGACATCGTAACAAGAAGTACAATCAACTGAAAGACAGCTCATATCTCACCTACTCCTGCATATTTGTCTGTTGTCCTGGACTCACTTCATCTCACTGCAAGAAGTAAGGAGACAGCAGGACAGTTCCCTCCCCTTCCTATGCAAGAGGTTGCTCTCTCCGTGGCACAGCAGACACACATGGACAAACTACCTTTTTGAGATTACCTTTCCCTGCTAACCTGCCATCATGTCTCCATTTACCTTAAGCAACTACTTTCAAGCATGAAATCACCTTGTCCCACATCTGACTGAAGCCTCAGATTTACACAAGGAAGCATGTAGTCCCACATGACTATGACAGCAGAGACTATAGATTAAAGAACTGAAATCGATTTCCCTCCTTCCACAACAGAAGCAGTCACCATTCACTGGCTGCTGTCCTGATGCATTCGAAGTACACCGGGACCACTTTTAATTACCAAAAGTTCAAATTCTCTAACTTATCTCAATACTACTACGCTCCACACCCCTCTTCACTAGCCTTAAAAATACAATGTCCAAAGTGGCACAAGCTTCTGCATGTCCTGTAAAATCAGTACTTTATTTTAAAATTAAAAAAAACCCAAACCAAACAAACAACCACCAACCCCACCCCACCCCCCAAAGCTATCCTGGAATGTAGACATTCAAGTGGATCCACATACAATTAAAAATTAATAATGTGCACTAATTTAGTCTACTAATGATCAATTTATTGGCTACACTTACTGGTGCATCTCATATTCATTCAGATAATCCTTTTATCCCCCACCATGACTAATTTCCTCTTGCAAAAGAACATTAGAAAATGAGACACTAGTAAGTAAAAACCTATGATGTCTGGAGCCTCCTCAAAGGACCTTAGTTTCCAGTGGGACTGCAAATAATTTCAGTAATGGGCCCTTTCAGAACACTTTTCATTACTTTCTTCATTTGTGAAGTTACTCAGGGGAATAGTTACTGCAATTTACAGACCACAAGCCCAAGAAACAGAAATGAACCAACTTCTGAGGATGCATTAATCAGTAGAAACCTGACAGAAGTATACTTCAGAGCAACAGAAGGTATGATGCCAAATCTTTATTAGTTTTGTTCAAATTAATTGACTTCATCATAAAGCTAAAGAATCTAACAGGGCATCTCCACTAATTTATCTCAAAGAAAAGCAAAATGAAAGAGACTGAGTTTAGGGAACATTGGTTCTTCAGGTTTTGCAGACTGCATTAGAACTCCTCCTGACCGCAGCTTCTACTGTCCTACTCTCAAGATGCTCTCAGAAGTGCAAATAAAGGTTCTAACCAGAAAAGGCTCCTTTGCAAGCAATATTAGAAATAGGTTCCTAAATGGTCAGTAGTTCAGGTTCTTAACTAATTTCCCATAGGTCCTTAGTCACTTTAGCTTAAAATAGGAGTGTGTCCACAAAGCGTTCATGGCTAAAACTGGATCCATGTTTCAGGCTCAGTGTAATTCCATGAAACCAGTTCCCCAGCACCTGCAAAAAAATGCCTTTTGGTAACAGAAGGCCTAAAACCAAGAAGGGCGCTGTTTGAAAACACACTTTTCAAATAAATAAATATAGCACTGCCAAGGGAAGCAGAGAAGGTACTAAAAATTTGTAGAAAAAGCCCACTGATCACAGTACAATAGACAAATGAAGGTATGATTCCCAGTACCTGCAGCACAGTTTGCATTGCAAAACACTTTTTTTGTACTTAGCTTGGCAGTTACCTGGGTCACTCTCTATTGTATTATACACTGTCCTATATAGATCCACTCCCCCTAACCTGGATAAATGACCTACTCTTCACACTGACCCCACTGGACAGACGTACATTGCCAAGTCCTACAAGAGAGTCTGTGGCAGGCAAATACCTCCAAGCATTGCTATCGTGGCTACTGAAATGGGGATACCTCTGCAAAAATGAAAGATGTCTGACACTTTATTTCAAACTGAAATAATTTTAACAAAATCCTAAACACAGGATGTGGTGAACAGATTAATACTCCACAGTTCTGCCTTACCGTAAGCAACCAGAAGTGTTCTTGAAGACAGTTGTCCACTCGGCATCACGAGGCTTGGAGTCCTCATTTGGCTCACTCTCCCAACCTGAATGGGGTATAATCACCTCATTGGTAAGTGTCTGCAGCCCATGGTTGATGATAACCATCTTCAGGGGCTCATAGGAGGATAAGTTCCACAGGGTACCTGCAGGAGAAACAGCGATTGTTGAATAACAAGAGAGTAGTAACTATTTTAAATCTCTAGATTAGATAGATTCACTAGATTCACAGAGAATTGCTACAAGATTAGATCATAAAACTAAACAAAAAGGCGAAACTACTTGATGACATGCCATACTAGCACACAGCTTAGGGAAAATACCACAGTGGCTGCAGCAGAAACATTTCTAAAAGTATGGAAGCACTTTTTATGAAGACATGGATATTGTTGAAGTCATCTAGTTCTACAACTGAGTACATAAATGAGATGAGCTATTGGAGATAAATAGGATTTTTCTGCTATATACTAATTTTGTTACGCTTTCAAGTCTAGCTATGCCTCAAAAAGTAAAAATTCATCCAGTGCAGCAGACAAGTATATTGAGCAAGTCTTAAAAACAGGGATGAATTTATGAAGGATCATTGATCACATGCTCATCCTCTGCACAAGACAGTATTTTATTCAAGACTCCTCTCTATTATTTACTTTCACATTTTCCTGTCATGGACAATATCTGTGTCCAAATAATCTGGTGCCACAAGCATATGATTCCTTGAAGAAGCCAAGAACCAAAACTCCTCTGTCTTTCCATTTTAACCTCAATTATGAGCCAAAGTAGACCAAAGTCAAACATCAAAACAACGTAACAGAAAAACAGCCTTACAACTATAAAAATACCCAATCTTAGACAAACAATACAACTTCCCAGCAGACCTATGTCAGTGTCCTGACAGTTACTGCTCATTAGGTTAGGACTAAAACAGGACATTCACTTCAGAGATAACTTCTGCATACACCTGGCCTGGTAACACTTGGGAACTATCAGTAACAACACCTGGAGGGAGCCAGATGCACACTTTTGATCTCCAATGAAAAGTGTGAAGACTAGCAGAATTTCAGAGGGACCAAATGGAAAAGCCAGATTCCCTAGAACACACAGGAAACCTTTCCTAAGTGGATATAGTATTAACCTGAGGCTCCCTGTGTTACTACAACTGTGAATTTGTGCATATTACAGTGCACAAATTGTAGATACTCAGCTCTTAGTATGCATGTCTAAAGGAAAACACAAAAGAACAACAAAGGTGCAACCTTTTGTTTCAGTCCTTTCAATCACTTCAGGTTTTAAAACCTGCAATTTTTCACACTTTAAAAACGATTGGAAAAAAGATTTTGGATCTATTACTTTTGTCACACAGTCTAACAAACACATGGACTTGCTGGACCCTGTCAGCCAACAGAAAGCACATAGTAGTGAGGGAGTGTGCAGCTGTGCAGTGATCCAGCGCGCTGGAGAACCGCCCAGAGCCACCACACACCTACCTCCAAATGGGGGAAGGCAGCTCTCTTGTGGGAACTCTCCTTCACACTCAGGCTTCACACGACTACAAGTTAGAAGTGTCAAATGCCAAATACCCTACTCTAATATCAGAGTATTATCCATATAGGGTCATGACAGGTACCAGGTCAGGACAGGAATTTTATCTCCATTTGAGTAGTGACTGGCACTCACACAATAACCTTGAAGGCTGATGATTAGCAGAGCCTCAGAAATCAAATGCTCTGGTGTCTCCTATTCAAAATGATCTTTACAAGGTCCAGGCATCTGTTCAGACTTAGGAGACCATATTAATTAATAGAGGAACTCCGAGGCACACAACACGATGAACACCACAATGTTTCTTTCAGTCTTTTTGTAAAACTATAAAAAAAAAGTACTGCTTTTTTTGTCCTATTGCCCTTGCCATTCATAGGCAACACACTGTATGAGACATAACCTACTTTTTTTAACTTTCAAATAAGACTGTATAGGTGAAATACGAATTAATTTTCTCTTTGTACCCATTACAATAAAACACCCTTTGTCACTGCAAAACACCAAACAATGGACAGTAAGGAAAAACCCCAAACCAAGCAGAAAATGCTAACTGGCCCCATTTTGTGGTGGAGGAAAGCCTTTACTACTCATAACAAACTGGCTGAAAAATACACATTGTACAAGAAACAAACATAAGTCAATATTTATAACTGACCTATAAGCTGCCCAATTAATTTTAAATACTTCACTAGACAGTATTCCTTTAGTTATTGTACATCAATTCCTTAAGCGTATCAGACTCGCTGATATAAAAGTAATAATTACAATTAAATCCCTAAACTCATTGCTGGCTCAGTACTTCAAAATTCAAATGCAAAATCCAAACATCCAGCACCAAATGAGATGGATAAATCCCAGGAAATTATACAGGATAATCATCTCTGAAGCAAACCTAGATTCAAACTGAGAACAATGGGTGCAAAATACCCTGGTTCTGGAGTGTTGTGTCATAGTTCCCTCACAGAATCATAAATGGAGCATTCAGTATTTGCAGTGGTCAAAAAAACACTGTTAGGAAAAGATGGCATCAACTTAGGAACCAAGTACAGTGTTTGTAAGGATCCTGCATTTCTGCTCTTCTGAAACTGCAAAATATTGCAACCGGAAATAATGTGGAGATTTAAAATCATCTGTATGTGGAAGAGCTAAGTTTTAAAATCTGACAGCCCCTCAATTTTAAGAGCTTTTTCCTTAAATGCGCATACTTCTTTTGCACCTGACATGAGATTCTGCCTTCTCCCCTTTCCTGGAGGAGTGACATAATGTGTTACCTGTATAGTGAAAATACAAGGGCAAATTTCACTGTTTAAGAAGAATCAGGCAGACATATAATTAAAAAGCCAAAAATACTTATAACATTTCTAAGAGCGCTAGTATTACAGGACTGTACAAAAGTTTTCCAGTACTCAAAGCTTTTGCCTAAGACTTAGAGATTTGTGTCTAGATTTCAATACCTTCAGTTCCAATGTGTAAAATAAAATCATCACCTCCAAACTCCCTCTTCTCCTATATTCTCATTCACCAGTAGGTATTTCAAAAGACTAAATGCAACTGGGATTCGACAGTATTCTAACTGGATTGCAACACTGTAAACAGCGCTAACCTGCCAATCTACCACACACAAGTCAGCTTCGCTGGTGCTAGTAACCCCATCCAGAGAACTACCTGTCCCTACAAAAGGATGTCTTGTACATACTCATCCAAAATTTTTATTAAGAGGCTGACTGCAATTTATGCAATAAAACATTTAGGGCAAACACGTTTTGACTGTTGATCTCATTGAGTGGCTAGCAGACAACAAGGACTGAAGTTAAACAGAATGCCTTTCCTCTGTCCTCTTTGAAGAAAAAACCCCAACAGTTTACAAGCTTTTCAATTTCTCATCTGCCTCCCATCCCTCAAATGTTTCATAGAAAATGCCAGCAAATTGTGAAGAATAAAAGACAGACTTACTGGGGGGGGGGGGGC
>VYZV01035409.1:7256-18809 GCA_013401275.1 Pandion haliaetus | reverse complement strand
GGGGGGGAAGCAGAAACTCTTCAAATTATTACAAAATGTCAAAGCACTTAAATTTGTAATATTCTCTTTGACAGTTGCATGAGGAAAACCAGAAGAATCCCTCCATTAAACAGCATTCAGCAAAGGGAAATGCACAGCACTTCACAGAAAGGTAGCCCAAGATAAACAGGGATGAGAGAATCTTGTGGTTCCAAAGACAGAGAAAAAAAATTCAGATTTGACGTTGACTTAATTGGGAAAGTATTCCCTAAGAAAGGATACAGAAAATAAACAGTTCTATTATACAAAATTATGAAACAAAGAGGTCTAAATCCCAGCACCCTTTCAGCTCTTGAGAAAGCAAATTCCATGGAAAAGACACTGATAGTGACAGCCACAGAAACTTAAAAAAAGTAAACAAATTCAGATCAGACTGTAGGTTTTACCAGTGTAAATCTGAGCAAAAAAAAAAACCAAAAAAAACCCCTGTAAATTTGACATCCATCTTTGAAAATCATTCCATCTCTATTAGCATAACACACTAATGATCTAACAAGCTGGAAACACTGTTTTTAAAACTTTAATCAATTCAAATGAATAGCACTCAAGAGAAATCAAGTCACTAACACAGCAGCATAAGGGAAATGAAGTTATCCAAATTTTCCACATACCTTCACTACAAGTATTGGCCTTTTTGACCACCGATTAGAGAAAGAAGGTGAACTACTACTTTTCAGAAGATGATCACAATCATGAGCAATCTTTATTTTATTCAGAAATACTATTTGTAATATATATATTTCTAACTACAACCATTACCTCTACTCTTTCAGCGTGTTAAGCAGGGACAATAGCTACAAGTTTTTATTTCAAAAGTACTGATTCTTGTAAAAATATATTAAAAAATACTATAAGCTATAAAAATAGCTATATGATTTATGTAATATTAAAAGTGATTAGGGCCACAGCCATAGTCTCCTAAATCTCCACCTCCTTGGAGCTGTGGAAAGATTTCTGAAGGAATTGTGGCAGAATACATACATGCCATTATCTTCTGAAATCCAAGGGAAATCTTTTCCTGCTGTGCTCACTTACTTGCAGAAATCCAATGTCACCAAGAAATTAGAAGAAGCTGTTTAATTCTTTATCTATGGTCCATACCAAATCATTTACCATTTGGAAAAATAAAGCGCTCTGCATTATATTCACTGAGGACTTCTTGTTGCATGTTGATCCTGCATGTATTTGACAGACTTGTTTGTAACATTCTAAGTCCTGAAGATTGGAGCTGTGCTACTTTAAGTTAAGTAGTGGTTGAGAACCTCAATGTGAACTACTGTGTCACAGAATACACAATGAAAAGGGACCTCCTTCTGATAAGCTTTCTAATAGAAAGTGGAAGGAGTAAGCTAATCTGTAATCAGAAAGTTCAAAACAGCATGGTATTTCAAAGAGAAGTTAGTGTCTGATCAGCTGACAGGATCTTAGCATACATAAATGCCTAGGAGGTGTGAATTCTGAGCAAGTCAATCAATCTGCAAGTTTCTATTACAGTATTAGATCGAAATATTTCCTCTGTAGAGCATTTTGAAGGTCAATCATTTTTCAATTAAAACCAGTTTGGCAACATACAGCATCAGGAAAACCACGTTCTGCACCACTTAAAAATCAGTGCAATGTCGTTAAACAACAAAATTACTTTCAATGTTCTCACAAAGAACAAAATTATTCATGAAAGCTACCAACTTCTGATTGCTTTTCAAAGAATGTAACAGAATTTCGGTCTTGCATATCTGATGGGAACATTTCCTCCACAAAAAAAATCTTAGCACTCAAGATAAAACAACTTTTGCAGCTTTCCCAATCAGAACGGATTTAATTTCTTATCAGCTTAATCCTCATTTCTCTCAGTTTCTCAAGAAAATGATCCACTGAATGTTCAGCAGTACAGTTCCAAGACTAGAAAGGGATGCAAGGAAGAATATTATGGAATATTTCTTATCACAACTCTACTCACGATTTACTTATGGACACTCTAAGAGTTAAATCAAGCTTTTCTCAGTGCAGCAGATAGGAGACATTTTGTAACTCAACACTTTAAAAAGAAAGAAAAGTGAGATCTGTGGTATATTATGAATGTATTTTGAGTTTTGAAGGTATTTTTACACGCATCACATATCTGTCTTACCTTGAGGGACATTCTGTTTTAGTGCAGATATATCAAGAATGTCTGGTAAAACAGAGATGGCATTAACCCAGAGAAGGTTTTCAAATTCTGCTAAAACCAGCGCTATCTGAAGGAAAAAAGCTACAGACTTGCTAATCTGGCAGCACTGATTTATCAGTACACTCAGCCTGCTTCCAAAATTGCATGTCAGTATGTCTGTCTAGCTTGTGTTCTCCAAAGCATATATTCTGGGAAATAGTCAAGTGAACACATTTCTGACCTATCAAGTCTCACTCATTCAGCACTGAGCATCACACATCCAATTCCTCCCTCATGCTCCCTTGCCACTGCATCTACCTCTTACGTGTTTTTAACATACTGGCATGGCTTTTTTTCCACTCCATTAACCCACTGACCAGACCCAGCTGGCTGGTCTGATTCACAGTGTTCTGGACAGCTGTGGCTGCTGCATCAGATCACCAAGTAAATGAGAGGCCATGGAGCTGTACTAAACCCAAGGACTGACTCTCAAAATAGATGAGAATGATACTCTCTTTTGCCAGAAAGCACCCTCACCAGCTGCAAATAACGTGTCTTATTGTATGCTCCCATATACCTCCTGTCTTGCAGGCTGGCAGTGTCCCACACCCAGAGAAGCAAAACTTCAAGACTGGAAGTGCTCTTGAATTCAAACATCCGAATTATTTAAATTACTTAAATCTATGGAAAGCAGGATCATTTTATCATTTGTCCACATCTGGGATGACCAGCTGATGATTTTTATTCATCTTTCAAAAAGCATCCAGTATTGAGTTAAAGAAATATTAAACCACAGAAAAGTTAACATGTCATACCAAACTTGAAATTGCAGCCTGTTAAAAGAAACAAACAAGCAAACCCTGTATGCTATTGTCTCTTCTTCCTTTCTTTTTTTTGCACTGCTGCAGAAGTCCCCAGAGATTTCACTCCAGACATAATTAAAAACTTCCATGGCAAAGGTGGACTCTGGTTTATCAGTAGGGAAAAGTACTTGGATAAGAGGTAACGATTCCCACCACGAGAACATCAGAATTGTGATCTGAATTTTTGAGGCTGCAAAACACACTCCTTCTGTAGCAGACCTGGCTGAATGCTCCCTTTACACTTCAAGTTGGCTCTTGTTTCTGTGCTGACTTTTGGAGCTCATTTTTCGAATGGACAATTCCACATTATCAGCTGAGGCTTTGAACACTGACTGCAAGTACACCAGCATCAGTCACAGAGGCATTGCTGGAATACTATTCTCTTCTATATTGATGCTTGAATGTCTCACACCGGATCTGGTGATATCATTTTAGAAGTAGAATGAAATTATTCCTGGTTAGGTGGAGATTAAATGCACATCATCTGTTGCTGGACATCTGTTTAGGCTAATGCCTTCAGTATCCCTGTGTTTCTCGGTAAGGGGAAATAAAGAGCTTTAAATAGCAAAACCCAAAGTGGAATAAAAACACTACATATAATTAGCAGGAGCTACTGTCAAATAAAATGCATTTGAACTGTAAAACTAATTAATCAAGTGGAAATCAAAGCAATCGCCATTTAAGAGTGAAAAGGGAAAACATCCAGCTTGTTTTTGCCATCTCAAAAGTGACTGATTACCACTTAGCATTATAATGATATTTCTTCAGAGTAAATTATAGACTGGCTTCTCCTTTCTTGAATCTAAAGAAATAAATTTATTCCTTCTCAGCACTCCAGAAATGAGCTTTGAGTAAACCAGAGGAGCAGATAATCAGATATTCTTTATTAAAAAAAAGACAACATTTAAAAGTCAGCCTTCATACTAAATGAGTGCAACAAATAGAGTATAAATATTACCTACAGAGTTTCCATGTTAAGAGACAAACCACAAACAGCAATGAAAGCACAACCAACACATGCTGCTTAGAGGTTCTCTGACAAAACAGAGAGCTCTCTTATACCAGCTCACTGGCAAGGACTGGAAAAATATGCCTGCTACTTTCTATACGGTATATTTAGACCTAGTTTGCTAAATATCCTTTAATGCTGGGGAAGAACAGTTGGAATACCCAAGGCCACTGTTCATCTCAGAATTATGATTACCAGGAAAAACTTGGAGAGCTGCTATAATTTTTTTGAGGTGATTACAGAATTATGACATTTAATTCTAACAGCTTAATCCATGTTTGCAACAGGGTCTGCCTGCAGAATCCAACACTGATAAGGTAGCTGAACAGTTTCAGCCCTGTACCCATTTTCACACTCACAAAACTTTCTGAAAAATTCTGTTCTGGCACTGAAATTCATTGCAACTGCCCTGCTCTCCATCCAAACATCCCCTGCTGCTTCTGAGAAAAGAAAGGGAAATCCATTTCATTCCTCATGAGTTATTGTAGACCAAAGAACAATATATTTCTCCTTAGTTTAAGAGCTGACATAAGTTTTCCACCCTCTTCCACTTAACGGCTGAACTTTGAAACTTGGCATATACTTTATCACTCTTTTTGGACTATGCCCAAGACTAAGTTCAAATAAAAACCAGGTTGAATAATGGAGTTATAAGTGATTGAAAACCCCCTGCAAAGTGTGCACAAACTTAGTAATTTAAAAATTTAATTCTCCCTTTTCTGATTATTGCAACAAGCAAACCCTGAGTCCAGAGCATCTCAACAGAAGACTCTACGGTCCTTAAAATTTGAGTTTTCCATCCCAGAAGTGCTGCAACTTTATATACAGCCTCAGTGTCCCCAGCTCCAGGAGCTGGAAGTGTTCTTAAGGAGACTGTTCTATCAATATGAAGTATCGGGGACATGGCAGCAGGATTGTTTTATAAAAGATTAACAAGAAAAGTTTTAGATTAGCATATCTTACCTCATCATTATAACACGCTGAGGGCAAGCACACTACAAATTACCTGTCAATGAAGTTGCTATGACTCATTTAAGCTTCAGTAACTCAACCACATGCAGTCGCATGCTACATCCAAGAAGCATCATCCATCTCTCAGCTACCAGGGAAACCCGAGTGTGCTACACACACAGACTATCTCGATTTCCTCCTGAAGGGCACATTTGCCTTAGACTTTCTCACACCACAAACATGGTGCAGCTAAAAAAATTGATCTAAATTCTCCTTCAGTGCGCTGATTTCCAGGAATTCTTTTTCCTGGAGCTGAAAGGACTCCTCTAAAGAATAATTCATTAAAGAAACTACAGACACTGACCTGTAATTAGCTCTCTGACTTCCATGTCATTTGTTTTTCGCAACAGTCTGATCAATGCAGGGATCCCATCACAGTTCTTTATAGCCACCTTGTTTTCATTATCCTTCCCATAGGAGATGTTTCTGAGAGCCCCACAGGCTTTACGATGGACCTCCGGCTTTGGATGATCAAGTAGGCCCACCAAGATAGGTATCCCTTTAAGGTGCCTCACGTCCTTTTTGATTTTATCATTCTCGTAGCATAAGTGCTGCAAGTAGGCTGCGGCGTTAGACTTGACTGGATCAATAGGGTGGCTGAGCATGGCAATTACTTCAGGGAGGTCAGGGTCCCTCCACCTGGGATCTTTACGAATGCTGTCAATAGAGGGGGAGCGCTTCCCTAGACGGTCAATACTAGCCATACTTCCTCTCTCTGGCTGTGCCAACGGTGCTGCGTAGCCACCATGAAGGTAAGGTATCCTCTCTTCAACCATCTCTGTCTCGATGGGGTCATCGTAGCCCCTATAAGAAGCAATAGTCCCAAGAGAAAGAAGGGGGGGTGGGGTGGGGGGGCAGAAGAAAAAAGCACATTTAAACACTTTGTACCTCTGAGTCAGTATGGAGATTTCAGCTATGAGCAAACCTTTTAATATCACATACATCATTAGGGGCAGCGTATTTACACTTTCAAATAATTTATTTGTAGTAACTTGAAAATTAACCACAGCTAAGTACTCAGCAGTGATGGGACTACAGCACAGTATTTGTTTGGCTGGCAATGAAACAATGACAGGAACTGCAAGTCATCAAACAGACTGCTTTCATTTTTGATCACTTAGCAAGACAATTATGATAGAGCTGGATTACATTTAGTAGGAAACACTGCGCTTTATTAATGCTGCCACTTCTGCAACAAACCAAAACTCTACTTAAAGGCATTCAAGGCCTGGGTAGAGACCACAAACACTTTTTAGCAAGTCTAGGTAGTTCCACTACATTTCCATGGTGATGGTCACACAAGTATACTGAACTCATCAATATACATAATGTCAAAGATGATGGAAAACCTACGTCCTGAATCCAAGCATGTAATAAAAGCCTATCTTGTACGGAATCATTTGGAATATAGGTAAAAAGGCTGATGATCAAGAGACCTAGGTCCAACTTTTAACACCAGAGTCATTTGCTTGACATCCAAAACAAGTCCAGTACTCCGAGTGCCCCTCGCTAGATCAGCAACTAACCTGGATGTTATACGCTATTAAGATAATTTACAGCATTAGAATGAATGCCATCCATCTCGTTGTGCCATAATTCACTGTAACTGAAGTAAAGTCAGTCACAACCAGCTAACACACCTATTTAGACATGACTGTCACACAGAGGACAAAGCTACAATCAACACAGCTGAAAATATCCTAACACAGTACATTCTCACACTACAAATGTCCGTATTCTTTTAAAAAAAAAAAAAAATCAGTATTTGACAAGTAATTCTTTTTCTTTAACAACCACTGCTGCAACTATGATCTCTAACCTTCAGAAAAAAATCTGCCCCCGTCTGATCACTTCCTACAACTACCTGCTAAAGACAGAACATTTCTGCAAGAGATTTGTAAGGAAAGGCATTTACAACTTCAGAATTTGTTTTTGAGATTTGCTGATATACTTCATCCTTTATTCAAAGTGACACCTTTCATCCTCCAGAATATGCATTGTTTGTGCAGAGGAGCTGCAGTGCATGTGCAGTGCACCCATCTGTGAGAGAATACTTAAGTCCTTAGGAGTACAAAAGGAAATCTGAAGCTTGCACACAGTGACCCACTGGTCACAAATTCTTTAATTTTATATGCGAGTAAGTCCACAGGGCAATAAGGCGACTTGCACCTAACAGTTCCTAACTCCCACAAACACTTTCAAATTTGCAATCTATCCTCTCTCAGGCTTTGCCCCAAAGGCTCACACCAGCTCACTAACCTGGCTAAGAAGGATGAAGAGCTAAGGTGACCCACTGGGGAGCTGAATCAAAATTCCGATTAATCCCATTGTTTTAAATCTCAAGCCTAGAAGATTTTTCTTCTTCAACCTCCCTTCCATCTAATACTACTCTTAATAGATGTTAACATAAACTGACTTTTTATATATACATACATTATTTTTTTTTTTTTTAAAACAGCAGCAGCTTTTTGCCTTACTGTTTTTTTCCTGGACAGATTAGCTACCATCTTTGTGCTGTAATCATCTCAGTTAAGTTTTTAATTGCTACAAAATGATTCTTAAAAACTTTTATTTCAAGCACTGACTGATGTTACTGAACAATTTCTGATGTCATGCTGAAGGAAGTATAGAGCATTAGAACTCAAAGAAAATGGAGCTTGCTGTTATCCTAAAGGGACTGCTAATTAAACTAGACTCCGGGGAGAAGAGCAACCGGAGGTGGAGACTGAACTTAGTCTTGTACAATTAACGTTTTTAATGTTAAAAGCACCTCTGCTAAACTTTAAGTTCCTTTAATTGCTGTTCTAAACCATAAGCTGAATGAAAGGATAAAAATGGGCCACTATCCAAAACTCAGAATGAATCTGAAGAAATCCTTTTACTGATGCAGTTATTTGTGTATGTATAATTCAGTACTTCCTCTACACAGTAATTTACAATGTCTGGACAGCTGTTGTATTATCAGTTACAGAACAAAGCTGTTTCCATCATTCCAAGAAGTAACAACACTGAAAAGATTTACTTTTGTGCACATACACAGCACAGAAGTAGCAACAGAACTCCTTAACTACTGCTCAAACAAAAATTCTGGTTTTTTACATACGCAAATTTGGGACAAGCAGCATTAATACTACAAAAACTCATTTCTCAAACTCATTTTCATGTTACAATTCTTATTGACTGCATAAAAGAAAAGTAGCAGAAGATTAATAATTGCCCTCTGCACAGCTGTTGCTTGCTTGACTTGGTAACGTGCAATTCAGCACGCCTCGGTCCTGTGAGCTGCCCACAAGATAACTGTACACCACCTCAATTACACCTGCACAATTAAGTTTCCCTCTCCTCCTCATGCACACAAATACACAAAGAAAATCACTGTCTTGGGATGCAGTTTGTTTGCATTATTTTCATGAAGCCTTCCAAACAGAACCACACGGATGTGCCCATCTTCCTCATGCTGTATCCTCTCCCCTGTGCCACACAGAGCAACTTGGTTTCATTATGTTTACCCAAAAGAAAACTTCAGTTAGGACTTTGAATTGCAACACTATCATGACAAGAGAAAGCACCACGTAACTCTTGTACAAACAATACTTTTTTAAATTGTCAATCACTAGTCATTAAATATGAATGTAAATACCTGAAGTAAAGAATCAGTCATTAAAAAAAAGAAACAAGGAAGATCACATCCCAACTTGCTACTTACAACTTTGTTGGAATTTTTTTTTTTTTTAAAGGGTTTTTTCTTCCGTTGTTCCAATACAAAGCTACTGATGCAGTAAAGACAGCCAACAGGCTTTGATGATCTTTGCCTTTGATGATACTTCTTTGACAAAATCCCCAGGACACAGAGGAGGGGCAGAACAGGATATGGGAAGATGCTGAGTGTTTCATGCTGCAGGGAAGAGGTTGCATTCCTGAGTGCTGTAGGTACAGAGAGCTGCAGATGGTTTAGTATGAATCACGCAGGTGGTGGGGAGGGCAGCATTGCTTAGAACCCACCAGCTACTACTCCGTGGTGAAGCGGTGACTACAGCACATACTGCTGGCCCCATCCCCACACCAGAAGCAAAGCATCCTCAAGAAAACAGACCCTGAACCATAAGTGACTTTTAACAACTGTTGGCATTTTCATACAGTCCCATTCTTACATGAACCATTCACTTATAACTGTTCCTGCCAACCTCAACCTGATTCTGCTGGACCATTTCCTTAGTAAAAAAACAGGATTGCATGTCTAACACGACCATTTTAGTACACAAAGACAGCTACTTTGAAACAAGACACTGTCTCCCAAGTACCTGTAGAGAAAGGATGAACACAAGAAACACTATTGCTGAAATAAGCCTATGCAGGTCAGGTGCAACATACCTCTGTAGGATGAAACAGCATCAAGAGCCACTGGTTAATGCACTAGTAACAAAACCCGATGACTTAACCTGGCAGCAAAGATAACACCTGGATACTTCACCCTTCAAGACCCTGAATAACTATCTAGAAACTCTGAGATACCGGTGTGAGCTTAAGAGCTGTACAAGAAAGCTCAGAGAAGGCAAGTATCACACCAATTCAGATTCACATGACTAAATACAGANCCCCCAAAGAAAAAAAAAAAACCAAAACCAAAACAACCCACACTGTCATTAAAGTAAAAGAATCCTGAAGTATTTTACAAGGGAAGCAGTTTACCAAAATAGATCATCTACAAAGGAGCAAAATAACTCATCAGGCAGTGTAATGCAGAACTACCAAAAGGCCTTTGACTGCCTTGGCAGACAGAGATCCCCACTCTCTGTGCGAGCGAGGATGGTCTGGCCCAGGTCAAGTCCCATCTCCTCTCCTCTAACAGGGGGCTTGGGAGCCAGAGAAGTACAGAGTAGGCAGAGAGTCAAGAATTAAAAGCAAGTATCTACCGGAGTTAAACACACCCAGTTTCTGAAGACAAATGAGTAAAATCAGCAACACAGTTACACACAGAAAAAGAGTAAAGAAATAATCTGAGTTGGACTGGTGGGGTTCAAATGCGATTTTTCACTTTCACAGCAGCATAACAGCTACGTTGGAATGGAAAGCCACTTGACACACAAGAAGGACTAATGAGAGCTTCAGCAGATACAGTCAACTGTGCTCAGGAGGCCAAGAGCTCTTTACTCTCGGGACTGAAGAGATCTGGTAGTATGCCAGAGTTGCCGACTATAAGCATCTTGCCTTCCATCTGTTTGTAGCAAGGCAGCTGAGTTTTTAGGATGTCCTGGGTCTCGCTAATCACCTGTCTCAGGGAATTGATCAAAACACACTCTAGCATAGATAAAAACTGGGAGAGAGCTTGCAGATTTATCACCTTCCTTGTGACTTCAACATAGGCACCTTTGAGTAAACAGGTAAAGGGTTTACACATTTAATCCTCAACAATTTATACAAGTGTTACACTCATCACAGTTTGCAGCTGATCTCTGCTCAGGAGAAAAGACCAGAAAGCCTTGGGATTTCAGTAGGCAACTTTGTGCCAAACATTGAAGAGGAAAGCTAAAGACACTGCAGATGAGGTCCTCCTACTTTTGCCAGCCTCTGTTCCCCGATAGAAGGATGCACAAGAGGATTCCAAACTGGACTGAATCCTCTGCTGAGACAAGTCTGAGTTACAGGCCATATGGTTAAAACACCAAAATCCCCTTGACTGGAACCAGCTAAAAGCTGCTGATGGATGAACTGACTCAGGTTGCCACCTGCCGCATAAAACTCAAGCCATAGGTCAAGTCGTCTGCTACCAGAAGATGGAGCCTCAGAAAAAAACAAATCTTTTCCAAACTGACTGAATTTTTTGCTTCACCCCATTCTGTCCAGGCATGTCCATACGGTCCTGCCCTAAACTAGACAACACCCCAGTGTTGCCTACATCCTGGTATTACACTTATGGTTGGTCATTAAACCAAAGAGGCCTATCTACAGTGATAGTTACCTCCTCAGCCTTAAATATATCTGCATGGGTACTGCTGTGAGACCACACTTGAAATGGGTGAAGTCAGGCCAGAAATGCTGACTGCAAGTTTATCTACAAATATAAGCCTTTACATACTAGATTGAAAAAAAGACATCAGAAGTAGAATGTGACTAACATGTATATGATACCAATATTCTCACATTGTCTATACATAACAGAAGCAAGAAAGACCTAGTGTTACAGTTATTTAATTTAAAATCTGGCTCATTTCCTGTTAGTAATAATTTGGATCATGAAGTGACCACCAAATGCTGTCTCAAGTCTCTTACATCAGGCTTCTGCCATAGAAAATTTAATAGCAGAAAACTGTTTTGTTGTCAGTTTAGTCAGCATTAAAAATTCTTATCCTCTCTAGTCTGGAATAGTAACATTGGCAATACCTGCTCCAGAGTTTTTAGGGAAAAAGAAGTCCCACAAATGCTAGTACAAATGCAAACTGCAGTGATCCACTCTGGAAAGAAACTACCACAGAGGGAAAGGAAAA